>KV005015.1:417549-636309 GCA_001598015.1 Dorcoceras hygrometricum
ATCTGCATGCTCAGAACATCACAATGTTCCCTACCAATGAAACATGGTACTTCGTATCGCAGATACTAGTCTCGAACTCGGGTGGCCTTATCCTCATTTTGACGGCCCAATCGACTAGGAACATGTTTAGAATACACAGCGACTATTAGATGTGTTTCATGATAGCCGTCATACCCACTATCACATCTGACATACGCTTTAGTGTATTCTAGGTCTTTACTCAACACAATTGTAAATCATTACACACATAATGAAAGTAAAGAATGCCATATAAAAGAATGCGAATATCATATATAAAGATCGTTTGTACAAGAGTCAATGAAAACCCATATGCCACAAGTTGGCTAGTTGGGCATCTACTCTAACAGACATTTGGTCCCCATGTCTGCAGGATTATATTCAGAAGCAATCTTTTCAAGAGAAATTAGGCCTTTAGAAACTATATCCCTAATGAAATGGAACCTAACATCTATATGTTTGGTTCTATCATGAAAGACAGGATTTTTACACAATTGTATACCAGACTGGCTGTCTGAAAACACAGTAACCTTTCCTGTTAGCACATTAATTTCAGTGAAAAGACCTTTGAGCCACAAGGCTTCTTTTAAAGCTTCTGTAATAGCAATGTATTCAGATTCAGTTGTAGACAAAGCTACAATGTGTTGGAGTTGTGATTTCCAGCTAATACATGCACCACACAGAGTAAACACATAAGAAGTTGTTGATTTCCTATTGTCTTTATCGTTTGCATAGTTAGAATCAACATAACCAGTGATTTCTACATCCTTTTTACACACAGAAAACATAAGACTGTAATTCAAAGAGTGTTTCAAATATCTAAGTAACCACTTAACAGCACTCCAGTGTTCCTCACCAGGATTAGACATGTACCTACTTAGACAACTCACAGCATAAGCAATATCAGGTCTGGTACTGACCATCATATACATAACAGAACCAATTGCATTTGAATAAGGCACATTTTTCATACTGTTCAGGTCATGTTCAGGCTTTGGACACTGTTCTTTACTTAACAGAAAAGGGGCAGCCAATGGAATGTTAACACTTTTAGCATTAGACATTGAAAATTTTTCTAAAACCTTTTCAATATAAGAAGTCTGATTTAGGCAGATTGTAGAATCCTTCCTATTTCTAACAATATTCATGCCTAGAATTCTTTTTGCATCACCTAGGAATTTCATATCAAACTTGGAACTCAAGAATGATTTACAGTGATTAATAGCAGCCAAGGAAGCACTAATCAGCAGCATATCATCAACATATATCAATAAGAAAATTGGCACAGTATCAACATCTTTGAAATACAAGCAAGGATCATAAGAACTTTTCTTAAACTTCAAAGATAACATGCACTCATCAAATTTCTTATTCCATTGCCTAGGTGATTGCTTAAGGCCATATAGAGATTTCTTCAACAGACACACATGTTCAGGTCTAGATTTATCAACAAAGCCATCAGGTTGTTTCATATAAATAGTTTCATCCAATTCACCATGCAAAAAAGCAGTTTTAACATCCATCTGTTTTAATTCCCAATTAAATTGAGCACAAAGAGCTAACATGATCCTAACAGTAGTAAATTTGACTACAGGGCAAAGATTTCTGTATAATCTATCCCTTCCCTTTGTGTAAACCCCTTAGCCACTAACCTAGCCTTATATCTAATGCCATCCCCTTCATTTTTAATTTTGAAGACCCATTTACAGTCTACTACTCAACAACTTCTTATGTGTTTACTCTGTGTGGTGCATGTATTAGCTGGAAATCACAACTCCAACACATTGTGGCTTTGTCTACAACTGAATCTGAATACATTGCCATTACAGAAGCTTTACAAGAAGCCTTGTGGCTCAAAGGTCTTTTAACTGAAATTAATGTGCTAACAGGAAAGGTTACTGTGTTTTCAGACAGCCAGTCTGGTATACAATTATGTAAAAATCCTGTCTTTCATGATAGAACCAAACATATAGATGTTAGGTTCCATTTCATTAGGGATATAGTTTCTAAAGGCCTAATTTCTCTTGAAAAGATTGCTTCTGAATATAATCCTGCAGACATGGGGACCAAATGTCTGCCTGTTGGTAAGTTTCTATCCTGTTTAAGGTTGCTGAAATTTGATACCTGTGATTAACCTGTTTCTTGCAGGTTTTGCTGCCCTTCTGCTTTGTGCAGAGACTGGTGGCAGCTGTGGTTGTAGCTCTGTGCTACAGCTTGCTTTAGAGGAGGTGTGGAATTTTAATTCCCCCTCCTCCCGGCTGTGATGAAACTGATTGGGAACCACTTCTGGAACCACTGTGAGCCGGTCTTGGACCAAGGTGGAGAGTGTAGTTATATTTTGGCCCAAGCCCTTTAGCCTTTTCACTGGCCCAAGCCCAGATTTACTTTCCTTTTCCAGCCGCACGATTCTTGGCGATAATCTCGGCCGTTGCTTCCTTTTTAACGTGTGTAGTCGTCTGTGTTGGTTCTCATTCTTCAGATTACCTCTTCTCTCTTCTCTAACCCTAGCCTCCGCCGCTATCGTTCACCGGCGCCTCCAGGCTGCTGCCGCGACGTTGTAGAGACCAGAATCGTGGTCTGTGTTTCTCCGTGAACACAGATCTGCTAGTCTCCTCCGTTGTAGCTCTGGCCCTTGTGCTCTTCTCTGTGAACACTACTGGTGGTGGTCTTGAGTCTTCTGGTGTTGTCCTGAGGAAGCGCTCTCTGGTCTGCTCCTATCTTGAACATCTTGTTCTATTGTGATAGAGCAGGGGACCTCGAGGGTCTTGTGTGCTGAGTGTAGTGAGGTATTCTGGTTGTTGGGCTATCGGGTGTGTGGGGGCTGTGTCTCTCTCTCTGTGTGAGTTGGCCGTCGCTACTTCTGTCCCTTTGTGTCCTAACCTTGGTTCGAGTGGGTTCCAGTGATAGTGTGGTGTATTAACACTATCAGAATCTGAGCCGGACTTCGATCTCTTTAGATCTGGTCTTATTTTAACCCTTTGTGGGTACAGCTTTGTGCTAACGTTGATTACTGCTTGTTACTATCTGTGTAACTTGCGCAGGTTCCGTTCTTTGCTGTCTCTGTTATTCTATTTGCAGGTTTCTTTGCCTCTGTTCTTTGGTCTTTGCAGGTACTGGATTACCAGTGGCCAAAGGAAGATTCACTACAAGTGTCATGGAATTGAATTCAACTTGTGTTGTTTTCCCTCTCTTGGATTGGACTGGAGCTCTCGGTCGACGAGAATTGATCTTATGCTTGCGAAATATCTTTGTCTAAAATTTGTTGTTTTTTTATCAACTAAAACCACTACTTATTCGCGGGTTTTATTAAAAGCGTTTGTTTTACGGCACACAAATTGATTATTATTTGATGCAATATATAAAATATTCATATGAACTTAGAATATAATTTGAAAATTCGGATTTCAAAGTATAATATACTACGTTACATTAAAATCTTGATTTTCATTTGGTTGACGTAGACAAAGTGGAATCTCATATCCTTGGTTTAAGCCATTTTATCTTATACTTCTATGTTCTATTATTATCTATGATATGGATTTATAATGGTCAAGACGATCATAAACTAATAGATCTCATTTATAGGCGTCATGGAACTGAAAATTAACCTGTAATGCTTTCTCTCTCTTGGATTGGAGTGAAACCTCTCATTGAATAGAACTGGTCATCTGGTTTCCACTCCATGTGTGTTGAACATGTCTTCCACCACCTAAAATCCCTAGTGGTTCAGTGAGTTTTATCAAAACCATTTATTTCACTGTACACAAATTGATAATTATCTGATGCAATGTATACCAATTCATTTGAACTTACAACATAATCTCGAAAATTGGATTTTCAGAACATAATAACTTTAAAATATAGTTTTACAGTAAACACAATAATGTGTATCGCCAGTAGTTCTATTGGCACACACATTAATAATTAAATGATGCAACGTATGACGAGTCATTTGAACATAATACAGATTTCACAAATTCGGTAAATGAAACAAGGAGAAATTGAAAAAAACAATCGAATTATCGAGAATTGGCCAATTAGGTTTAGTTGTAAAGTAATCTGGCCAGGAGGAGGTGAGCTGGAACCCTTACCGTTGATATCGGAAAGATCCAACGGCGATGTTTCAAGTAGGATGACATGTGGCGAAGACAGAGTCCAAGGGCCAGATAGATGGGTGAGACCATAGAATTGCTTACGTTTTGGCCACCAAATGTTTGAAAAAATGTGTGCAAGTAACCTTTCCGTTGACAATTCAGTCAACACTTATCTCTAAACCTAAAACGAAAATTTCCAAGTTTTATTTCTCCTAACATGTCTATTCTACCTTGATGTGCTATAATGAATAAAGATCATATTATGACTCACTCACGTAACTGAATTATCAAAACATTACAACTATCAACAATTTAATCTGGTCAATAAATATTTTTATACAATTGGAGCAGAAGAGAAACAACCCATGTTTATTGTCCATTATAGAAATTATAAAAATTCCTTTTGTGCTTGGATTAGTTGATTTGAATCTATAAGGTTCAAGTTCATTGATTTTAAACCTCTTAACATACTCGAATGGATAAAGTTAAAGTCGACGATAATTTTTTACCGGTAGCCAAGGAGCCTCTGACCTATCACCTATATAAGGGTTGGCCTATTAATGGGTTAACTTTTATGTCAAAATAAAGAAGTTTTAGTTTAGCTCTTCGGACCTCTTATGTGTGTATGCTTTGATCTGATTGTTCTTGTTAAATTGATCACAGGAAATTATTTGAAAATTAAGATATTGTATTATCTTCTCACTTGTCTCAAATTAATGTTACTAAGCCAGGATAGAGTGGTATCTTATTTTCATATTATTTAATAGATTTGTCGGAATGGAAAATTCAAGGACACGAAATCAACACAAAATCGTAGAATGAATGATCTGGCAACTGTGCATTTCCCACCACCATATAATACTATCGATATACAAGTCAAATTTTGAATTTCAAATCACGAATTAATTGTTCCTTGGATAAAGCTAAAAATATATTCTAGTGAATGCTTCTCCTGTATCCAACCAAATAGAAAACTATTTCACACTTCGCTAATTTAAAAGTCGTACGAGTTTATTTTCCTAACCTTTTTACTTTTTTTATTTTTTAACAATCTGCCCATATTTGATATACCCATTTAATATATTTTTAGGCGACTTTCTTGTTCATGGATGATATAAGAACAAAAAGATTTAATTAGTTCATTTAATAAAGGTAAGAAGGAAAATTACTTTATAAAATTTAGATTTTCAAATACTTTCTTATTCTATATGGGTTTTTATTTTTTTATTTTTGGGGTCACAAACAAAATCTAGGTGAGAAGGGTATAAAACGTAATCTCACCAGGCAATCGACAGCACGACTCACGACAAATTTCTCATTTACAACAGCATAATCCTTATATTCCACACACTAAAATAAAATAGATGTGTCGCAACTCACAACCTCAACCTCTCCGTGTAAATTAACTTCAAATCCACATCTCAATCTATAAGCATATTCTCTTAATCCTTCTAATAACCATCCAAGATTGCAAATTACCTTTATTCAAATCCTTATTGTCTCTTCTTATTCGGTCAGTGGATTTGGACTCTTCATCGATAATATTGGTCCATTAATCTTCATAGTATAATGATAATAAAAATTTCATGTTGCAGAAAATATTTTACTATAAATTTGCAGATTTATTGGAGTCCATTCAAAGGGTTAAATCAAGTTCCAATACACACCCTTTTAAGCACTAATTATGCTGGAGATGTTTTTCCCATTATTACGGGCACGTTTTGAAGAATTCACTACTTTTAAAATGATGTAAACTACTTAAACTAAAATAAACAATTTTTATTAATGGATTATATATAGAATTTTTAAAGGGATCGTTTATTTTTAATTTAAGGAGAAGTTCAATAAAATTAAATTTCATTTCGCATATATTTCATATACTTATCCCATAATTATCTGCTCTGGATTTTTCCAGTCCACAAAAATCTTCATCGATCTTTCGTTACCTAGCGACATCATTTGTTAATAACTTTAATGTAGAATGGATACATTATGAACATAGTATATACTTAAAATAGCAATAGCCCAAGTGAGGAAATCATAGTTTATGCCGGAAACCATGCTCCTTGTACTAATTGAGCCAAGTGTCTTCCCTCGGAATCGCTAGCAATATGTCCTAGAACAAGGCTATAAACCCAATAAACTCATCCTCGTAACTCAGTTATATATTTATTTTTACCAAGATGAGATACTTGATTTAAACTAATATATTTGTAATAATTATTATTATATAAAATTAAACAAAGCAAATTAAACTACCTAGTACGATCTACGCGTTGAGGACACTTAATTGGAAAACGAACCCTGGACCGAATTCGAAGCAAAGGACGGTTCTTCAATTAAAAATTTTGGACCTAATCCATGATATATCCGTATATGGATAAGGTTTCACAAATTGCTGAATATTTAATTTTGACGCTTGGAATTTTTTAAAATAACAAATCTTCACCGCCGCGCCATTGGAAATTCTACCTTCTTCATTCCACACGCCTTTCCCAGTTCCTGTCTCCCACCCCTTCTATAAATAGCTTTATTTCTCATTTTTCTCATCTCAAAAATACGATCCGGGATAATTGTTTTCTTCTCTCTTGTTATTAGAAATGGTGGATTTGGATTGGAAAACTAAAATGGTTTCATCAGAAACCACGAATATATCGCCAAAGCTATCTAATAAGCTCCAGATGTGGATCCCGGCATATAAAGTTCGTGTTTCCGACCTGTCACCGGCATCTGAATCGGCTTGTTCGGCCTACGATCACTATCTCCGGCTGCCAGAGCTAAAGAAATTATGGGACTCGAAAGATTTTCCGGGTTGGAGGAGTGAGCAGCTCTTTAGACCGGCTTTCGCCGGTCTGGAGATAACGTTCCGGCTCATCTCGACTGTTTTGTCCGACCAGAGACCATATGCCAACCATCGGGAATGGCGGCGGCGACTGGAATCCCTGGCAGCGAGTGAGATTGAGATTATAGCCATGTTGTGCGAAGAAGAGGAGGAGAACCTGGAGACACGTGGAACGATACCGATAGTTGATTTCACTTCAGAAGGGGGTATGCTGGCGCGGGAGAACAGCTCGGCTGAGGTGTGGAAGCTTTCGGATAAAACCACGGTGGTTAGCCAGGTGAGCGAAGCCGGTTTGCTTCCACGTCTCGCCACGTGGCACAAGTCCGAGGATGTTGCCCGGAAGATCCAGTACTCGATCGAGTGCCAGATGCAGGGTTGTCCGTACACCCTTGGATTGGGCGAGCCGAACTTGAGCGGCAAGCCAAGCCTCGACTACGATGCAATCTGCAAGCCGTCGGAGCTTCAGGGTCTGAAGAAATGTCCGAACGACGACTTGGTAAAGAACCGCGAGAACTATACGGTGTATTCCACGCATCAGATCCTTGAGTCATGGATCCGGGTAGCGAGACGGCTTGTGGAGAGAGTTTTCGAAGAGATCTCCTCAAAAAGATTTGACAGAGCCTCGGGATATTGTTGGATACTTGAGAAAGTGTGGGTGGTTTTGAATGAAGTTGAGAACTTGCATTTCCTCGTGGATCCCGACGATTTCTTGAGGTTGAAGAATCATCTGTCGATGAAAGCGAATTCAGGGTGGGATCTCTTCTGTTTCAGGTCCAGAGAACTGGTGGAGCTGACAAAGAGTTGCAAGGATTTGAAGCACAAAGTCCCGGCGATCCTGGAAGAGGAGGTTGACCCAACTGGGGGGCCGAGGATCCAAGACGCCGCCATGGAGCTGTACAGGACAAAGCAAGTTCCGGCCAAGATTCATCTCTTACAGGCCATGCAGGCGGTGGAGGCTGCCGTAAAGAGGTTTTACTTCAGCTACAAGCAGCTTCTGACTGCCACCATGGGCAGTTTGGAGGCAAAGGAGACGGCCGATTTGCTGAGTCAAATATTCCTCGAGCCAACCTATTATCCCAGCTTGGATGCAGCCAAGACTTTTTTGGATGCAGCGGCCAAGACTTTTCTGGGTGAAACACGAAATTGATGTTGAGGATATAGCCTTTTTTCTTCAGGAATTGGTGAACTTGTCTTAGTGGTAGGAATTTTTGATTTGTAAAAATTTGTTATATGAAATATTCTTTTCATTACATCCCATCCAATCGCCCCATCCATTGTGTTTATTGTTAAATGAAATCTCCTCACTCGGACACTTCAGATTAAAAGAATATACTTCACTTTATATGAATCTTGGTGATGAAATCGATCATTATCATATATTCCCAGGGTCGAAACTTTATTATATATGAATTGGTGAATGAAAATATGTGCTTATCATATATTTAGCACTCTGAACTCAGATTGCTTGTACTGTAACTTTATCTAATGGAATGAAAGATTGGGTGACAATGATTGAAGCTTTTAAAGTAGGTTTGACGTGAATCAAGTAATATTTTGTGTGCATAACACTTGAATTTAAGGGGTGGATACGCACAGTCAAGTTCTTCAATTTTGAGACAAAAGTACTGAGACAAATTTCTATCCCAACAAAAAGGAAATTTGAGTTTAAATTCAGTACAAAAAAAAAATAGGTGGGACATGGTGGACTTTATGTAAACTGCGTTATATATATATTTGATATAATAACTCAAGCAACAACCCCTTAGTGGGCCTCGACCGTGGGCTACAAGGTTAAGCTCCGGAGGTATTGTGTGTGTTTGGGTCGTAGGTGTGTTGGAACTGGCTGCATAGGCCATATATTCTGGTCGGCCTTTCCTTCAATCTGTCGAACTTCTAACAAAAGATTGATTTGGGGCTAACGTTCACTTGAAGCAGAAAGGTAGGTCGCATCATTGTAATTTTGTAGCCTTGAATTTTGTTCATTCTTGAGTAATTTTTGGAAGTAGTAACAAGATTTTCATAAACTTGCAGTGTAGTTTAAGTGGGGAAATGTCTGCGTCGGCCGTAAATGCTGGATCATTGGTTACTTTGCAAGAATTGAATCCCAATTCGCCCAATTTCAAGCCTGGTGGCGCCTTTCGCGTTACTGGAAAGTCGGTATTCTGTCTTATCTTTTACCCGTTAATGTGCTTCCACAGTACATCCGTGGCTAAATTTGTTTAGTGCCACCCAGAGTTCTGAGGCGATATCAATTTTATGCGAACATCATTATTTTGTATAGTTAATTAAATTTTATACAACATTTCTGGTAACATGGAAGGAGTTGGAGGCTAATGTCCCTTCGATTCGGGCCACCTTCCATGAATGTTTTTTGTATGTAAACGGTGAAGTGTTTTGGTTTTATGCGCCTTGTCATGGCTCGAATTGTACTGGCAACTTTCTTAGATATATTACTTTTGTCAACACTGGGACTTAGTGGGAGTTGCAACTACACTAGTTTTACTGCCCATCAGGAGTTATCCCGTGGATGAATATATTCGTTGGGTCCTGGGAAAAAAAGGTCACAGAAATCAGCATATAAGTTACATAATCGAACATAGTGAAAATAATGTATCACGGGCTTTGAATTTGTAATCTCGTGGCTCTGATATCATGCTATTTATGATTTTTTACCAAAACTTTGGGATACTGGAGCATCGGGTTGTGAGTGTGACTCTGGAATGCATACTCATTCTGCTCCTTAGCCTTTTGTTTTTTTATGCTCTACGCTTACAAATATAGCTTGTTGGGTAATTTAAGCCGGAACTATGGATAAAAAGTTAGCTTCTGTGGCGTGTAGAAACATTATTGGCCCACTTTGGCATTACATATGTTCCACTTTTAGATTATTCTAGCTACTAGTTAGTGTCACTTGTACGTCTTCTCATGTGTGCTTCTAGTTTTCCATCGTTGTATAGTCGTGATGGATTTTCTGAACATCGATCCAGAAGACTTGAGATGCGTCGTTGTCATCGATTATAAATTTTTCTAGACTAGTGCTTGGCATTATGATTTGTAGCAGAGCCATAGACTTGTGTTCAGTTTTCAGAAGTTGTAGGTTGTTAATTAGCGTGACATTATTATCAAGGATGACTAATGGTCACTACTGGAGGAGCTAACCAAATGTTGTGCCGCAGTTGCTATATGGACTAAAATATTTTGAGCTGCACTATAACCAGTACAATATATTTAGTAAACCATCTAACACTCGGTTCCATATTTATGTTGCTATAGCCTACTTTTGGTTATGATTAAGAAATTCAAGCGCTTTTTCTCCTCCTAGGTTGCAAGAATATACCCTGGAAACTGCAGTTGCTGTAATTATTGATGGAGATGCTAGCTTAAAAGTTGACACTCAGCACTTGAAGCTCGATCTTCGACCTGGTTCACTATATCAATTTATTGGAGAACTTGACATCGAACCCACTAATGAGGTTATTGGAATTTATGGACATTTAAGCAATGATATCGTGCATATTGGCATATTAGCAAGCTCAGCTATCACTAAAACCATCCCTTACATTTTTCTTTTCTTAAAATTTGATCATTTTATTTCTTCCTCCCTGTACATGGATTTCTTACTCCACTGGTGCACTTAGCGTGTACCCATCATACTTTACAGTTCACATCTTAGCAAATTGGCTTTGCTCTGAGATGTCATTATGATGAATAGCTACATCTATGATAATGATCTGTAGTTTGTTTCTTAACATTCAGTTAACAGGGTTAGTTTTTTTCTTCCAGGCAATTCTGAAAGCTCGAGTTGGCAGAAATGTGGATGGATTGGACATGAACCTCTACCATCAATCTCTGCGACTTTTGAGAGAATTTCAAGCTGCACAGATTAGTAGTTGGACAGCATAAACTTCGGGATAAACATTTCAGTTGGTCATGTTTAGCAATCGTAAGATGGCGAATGGATAGCCTGCTTCATGTTCTTGAATTTAGTAAAAATGACAATATTTCAAATTTAATTGCCCTTCCTTAGAATATGTATGATGACACTAGGATAACAGTGGAGCCAACGTGATTAGATGCTGTCTAATATTTATCCCATGTGACATAAGTAACCCTTGCATTACAGAAGGGGTAGTGCCATCTTATTCATTGATGATCTCTTTCATTAATAATATTTTAAATTATCTTCATTAATCATCTTATTTAGAATCTCTTCACGTCTTGCTGTCTGATTTATTTAATTTAACCTTTGGAACTACTCTCCCATATTTATATCGTGCAAGTTTTATTTTTTATTTATCAGAATGACTCAGATAAATACAATACCTTCAAATTCTTGTTAAAATATTATGAAAATATACACACAGACGACATATGTACATGTATATATATCTATATACATATGATACTTGACAATTCAATTGAATAAAATAAAATATACCGATATTATTGACTTGTGGACTCACAGTGTATGTGGCAAGAGGAAACGACAAAATCCACGTGTTAGTATTTGATAAAGCTACACGTATTAAAATCCAGGAAGCCATAGATTTTGGGACACGTTCTCAGAGAGATTGGACCGCCACCCTTGATTTCTTCCCCGCAGAATAATAAAATAATCATTATTTACATATTAATGGTCACGAGATTTCTTCCAGAAGTAGATACTAACAGTAAAATGGATCGTTTTTTAGTGGCTGAAGCACCTTCCGGCCTCCAGGTGTCCAATTTACTGTAATGAAGGGACCATTTGAGATTTCACGGGGGCCGTCTATATGGATAAGTGTAAAGAGGATGTTAAATTTGTTGATTTCCAAATTTTTGGTGGCTTAAAAGAGCAACCAGTCTCAGATTTTACCGATATATAGAAGATCTCTATAAAAGGTCCGTTTGATTTGTTGGATGAGATATGAATAAGTATAATTAATAATAATTTTTTTATTATAAAAGATTTAAGGAAGATATAAAATAATGTATTATAAGATTAATATATTTAATTTCATTAATTAAATTTATAATCAATAAGTTATATTTTTAATCTTTATAAATAGAATAAACAGAAAAACATGATGGATTATATTTTTTTATTAATAATTTGATTATATCAGATAAATAATTAAAATTTTGATTCATGTAAAATAAATATTTAATGATTTGATTAATATGATAAAATAAAATTTTTGTCGAAGATGGATAGAACATAATTATAATAGGTCTAATAATATTATATTTGAAACAAAGGTGCCTAGGATTTTTTAATTAGCATTTCATATTATGTTCAAATCAGATCCAATTTAATCAATCAATCAATCTTGCACGGTATTAAATTATATATTATATATAGACGATTGCATTTAAACACTCGATTTGATATAGTTCTAACCATCGGCCTTATACTGCTTAGATGCTATATTATATATAGAAGATGTCGATAGTTAAACTTTGACTATTTATAAACACTCGCCTAATGAATAAAAGTTTTATATCATCTCTGACCTTTTTTTTGGGAAGAAATCTCTTACTAATGTCCCACCTTTCCAATGTTTTTCCAAACTGAAAATTGAGGATACATATATTACCTTAATGGCTTATAGAACTTGTTTGTTCCAAAATTATATTGACAAAATTAGAGAAAAGTTTCACATAGTTGCTGCAGTTATTACTATATAATATAACTTGTACAGAAAAATTGAGCGTACATGGCTGGTATTTTTATTTTGTTACAAGTCTTCGTAGTATGTTGTGATAATATATGTACGATGTTGAGAAATATTAGATTAAAAAAATGGAGAGAGAAATAAATTGTCGGCCAAGAACAAAAATCAAATTTTGCACATTCGGGATGATTCAAGAAGACTGCCAGGTTGCACCTATTCCGCAGTCGATGGTCCATGTGAAATTTGGTCTTCATTCATATTTGTTTGCTGTTCTGGGCAATCGCCATTGCAGCCCCACAATGTGATCGTAACATTTCCGGTTTCTCTCTCTCTCCAAACCCATACTCCCCATAATCCGTCAGCCTCACTGTACCAAAAAGTGAGCTTTTGCGCTTACAATATATTATCTTGATAATATCTTCTGTCATCAATCCAATCTTTTCCTCGATTTCCCATTTACTCTGTTGATCGATCTTCCCTCCCGCAAGTGTAGTAGTTCATCAAGAATCACAGTAGGATCTACACTCTTGAATATGTTTGCCAATGAAATCAAACAGACCATGGTGAGTTGAGTGAAACCCTTTGGCAGAAGTAATGGTTATTTAGACGGACTCCCTAAATTTTTTTTTTTTTCTGGTTTTGCTTCTTGATTAGCAAGTTTACTATTTGCCTACCAATTTTAACTTTATTTTTTGGTATTCTAATCCTTGTGTAGCAACAAGCCTTACTCTGGTATGTTGTAGTGATAACTTTCTTGCTTCTGATATGTCTGTGCATGAGTTAATCCATGAATGTTGGCAAATTTGTGGGAGATCTATTTAAATGTGTAATAATATGCTGTGTTGTGTGCATTTGTGTGTCGCAGGTTTGATTGCATTTAAGGCATCCAAACCAAATTCTGAACTACTCTTCTTTTGCAAGACCGAATACGGATTTTCCAACTCACAAGATTTTTCTGCTTTCTCTTGTTACATCTTAATTTAGTATCGGTTCCCCTATTTTGAGTAAGCGGTTTTTTGTCTCTGTTCTGCCACTTCGCTTACACTTTTGTGTCACCTTCTCTTGCTTGGCCATTAATGAGGCTTAAATTTGTGCCGGCTAGCATAGAATGTTCACCCCATGCCCTTCAAGCCTGTGCTCCTGTGGCCCCGATCCCTCTATCTTCCCCTGCAAACTCGAAAAGGGAAGGAAGGGATCGAACGGTCCCCTTCATCGCTCTTACCCATCCGTTTGTGTTCAAAACCTCACCGAAATCTCAAGCTTTGTACAAGAAAGTTTGCAGAGATCGTGTCATTCAATGTTCTTTTTCGAGTTTTGACAAAATGCATGATGGGGAATCGTCGCATCATGTCGACGGATTAGCTAAAAGTTTCGGCTTATGGGAGAGTGAAGGGCATATGGACAGATTTCCTCGGGCAATACCCAAGACAAAAGGTGACCAAGATTCGTTCTTGAATTTGCGATTTGATTTCTTGGAACCCATGATGCTTGGGATCAGGCCAGAAGTCCCGGATTGGCCAGATCGGGAGACTGCTATTCGAGCAACCATTGAACAAAAAGCCAAGTGTTTTGATATCCCCTTGTCTTTGAGGATGATAAAGAAGAAACTACAACGCGAGGTGGGGTTTAAAGAGTTTACTGGATGTAAGGGTTCCGATTATTGCTCAGTGAAGGCAGCCTTTTCTTCCATGGTTCTCATCATAGTCGAACTTCAGAGCTATGCCTTGCATATGAGAGAATCTCTGTGCCATGAAGATCTAGATATCGCTATCGTAAAAGTTCAGAAAGAAATGCATTCATCATTCGCATGGCTGTTTCAACAAGTTTTTTCAAAGGCACCGTCTTTGATGATCGAAGTTATGATCCTTGTAGCAAACTTGGGCGCCTTTTCCGCTTCGCAAACAGGTGTTTTGCCATCGGGAGCATTTCCTTATGATGAAGGGATTGATTTATCAGTATCATCAATTTCAATCTCGCAACCTGGTGGAGGAATCGTCAATGGAAATGAAGCAACAAAAACGAAAGAAGTTGAGGGAGAAGAGGTCGATCACAAAAATATCCAAAGCTTCGTGTCACCAGTGTCAGTGGAGGTGGAGTCGGATGGCTATGAAGAATATCACAGGACTGATCTTTTATACCAAATGAGCTTGTCCCGTGAGCCTAATAACCCTCTCTTACTCTGCAATTATGGGCAGTTCTTGCAGCTCGTTGCTCGTGATTACGACAGGTGATCCTAAAAATCCCTTGTTTGTCTCAGACAAAGATTATGATGCTATCTTGTAGATTATATACAGTGACTCTCAAATGCAAATCCTGCTTATGTGAAGGTTTCTTAACTTGCATGTGCCGAGAAATTTCATTTGTATAGGATTGTTCTGACTTAAGTTTTCAAACTGATTCTCCATCATTGCGCTATGCAGGGCGGAGGAATGTTACAAGCGAGCTGTACAGTTAATGCCACCCGATGCAGAGGCCCTGAGCCTGTATGCTAACTTCTTGTGGATGGTGAGAAGGGATTTGTGGGGAGCAGAAGAAAGGTTTTTACAAGCATTGGCTGCTGAGCCTGATAACTCTTACTACGCTTCCAGATATGCCAATTTCTTGTGGAATACTGGTGGGGAAGAAACGTGCTATCCTGTCAGCGATTTACCTAACCCAAACTTGTAGTCTAATGCAGCAATACTCTTGTAAAAGAACAAAAATACGTAAATAAAGTTGCAAGTCTATGGTCTTGCAATGGCCAACGTCGAGGAGTGTGGTTTCACCTGGCTTGGGTTCTCAAGTTTGAAATTGTTGAAATGGCCACAAATATGAATCTGTTCGCATGTGCTCAAAGAAATTTGTAGAGGTCTACTTATTGAGACGAACACTCTAATTATTATTACCACATGTTTACGAAAAGCCATGTAACTATGATCTTATAACATCTTAATTACAGTTCGTTTTCCCCAGTGCGGTTTAAAGACACTTTCTTCGATTGCTTAAATTTTCGAAGCAAGACAGATAATTGTGTATGAGGTGATAGTTCTGTTTCTAATTTTAACTAGCGAAGCGCAAGAATGTAGAGTTCAGTAGCTAAGGCACATTAAATATTACATTATTTAAGGGAACCAATATTCGTACTCTATTTCAACGTAAAGATCTACAAAACTGCACTAACATATCCTAACTAAATGTGGTACAGTGTGTGTACCACCAAATGAATAACTAATAAGACGTGGAAAAATGGTGAGAACCCAGTGGCAGTCAGCATCCTCACCAAAACCAGCTAAAACGGCTATCGACGGCCTTGACTGAAGTGGATACCAAAGGCATTCCCCCATATTCAACCGAGAAGCGATTGACACAATGTGATCTTCTCGAGTTATGGCCTCCCAAGCTACTAATCCCAGTGACACCAATCTCATATATTTGACCTATAACAGTAAAGCATGAGATGGGAAACATTAATATGTGATTTTGGGAATCCTTGGGAATGTAACTTTAAGTAGGATTTCCATGCAAAAAACGCAACAGGAAAAAAAACACATTACGGGGAATATCATATTTTTTTTTAACATAAACTAGCGGATGAAGAGTTTCAATCCAAAACTACAGCAGTAGAAGACCAAATAACAAATCTAAAACTTAAGAACATCAATTTAAAAATCAATGAAAGCTTGCAGTCAGAGAGAAGATCGAGCCAGAATGGGAAAATTACCTTTAACCCAAATGGGCGGAGCTCGTGTGGCATTTGCAACGAGGAAAGACATTGCAATATCTTCACAATTTCTAATGCATCCATACCCCTTGATCAGAAGCTCTCAAATGAAGGAAAAAAAGTTAGAAAATAATTATGGTTTAATAGGAACCTGTTCGTGGTCACATATTCTCGAATGGAAGATGGCATCTCATAAGTATACATGCTGAGATATTTCTTATGAAAGAAAGCGGCCTTGGAGAGGATCATACTGTATGTGCCAGTCCACCAAACAGACCACCATCCACTGTAAATGTAAGTGCCTTGATCACCATTCTGTGACAAAGAAAAAGACCAGTTAGAAGTGCCCCAAAAATACAGCAACTCTTTGGACATTTCAAAAACAGTTTCTCCAACTAAACGGTTGCGTAACAGCAACATTGAAGTCGAGAAATGCATATATCAGTTTTATTTCAGGTGAAGAGGGATGACACAGATGCATTTTCAAGAATAGTTAACGTGCCCATCTAAAAAAGTAGTTCTATACAATATTACACACCTATTGTCATACGGACAATGTGATTACATGGGTTCTAGCTCGATCTTAACATCATTGCACACTGGAAATGTAACAGAAAACTGAAAGAACATGCAGATCATTAAAACGCCACAAAACTTGCCAACTTACAACGAACAGATGGAATACGGAGAGTTCTATATAAAGGAAATGAAATTAGCAGAGAAGACGATGAAAAATATAACCCCTAATGAAAAGTATGAGACTCGAAGTAGCATATTTTACCGAACCTTACGTTGTTGCATCAACAAAAGAAGCACAAAGCAAAAGCACGAACCGATTTATTGACCCAATGAATGCGAGGGACAAATCCCACCATTGTATCTGGTGCACTTTGCCAGGTCCTGAAAGCAAATTCTACTGTTGTGCAAGGAAATATAATATCATCGTCGATGGAAAAGACCACATCCGACTTCAAATCCTTGATTTCTTTAAATCTGTTGTTCAAACTGTCTTCGACATTAATATCAAATTTTAACTCGATGTCTTGACCACCTTTTGAATTCTGCTTGACCACATGCGTAAGGAAATTGACAAGAGAATCTGAAGGAGGATCAGGCTCACTCCACACTATATGGATGGAATCAAGACCAGGACATGATGCATAATGAGATATGGACTGCTTCAGAAGATCATTTCTTTTCCATGTATTCATCAATATGGTATATCCTTTCCTATAAAACGGATTGCAATCGAAATTAGCATGAGGTGACCAGTCACAATAGTTGGTTGATACAGTCATCTCAAATTCCCAATAAACCACTCAAAAAATTCAAGAAAAAATGCTCGACCCCTACGCTTCCAACTCAAAGTATATGTCAACCAAGTCGAATGAATGTTAGCAGTCATTGAAAAGGAAGCAACATAGACGTCAAATAGCAATACATGATAATTTGCTCCTAAAATAATATGACATAAAAAGAATACATAGGTTCATTTTTAATCAGACAAGGGGCTCAAAGTGCTAATTAATTTTTTCCAAGAAAGCGTTAGATGAATAGGGATTATCAGGCCAATTGTCGCTGCATTGCCGCAGATGGAAACTCAAAATTCTTACTTTAAGAAGACATCTCCCGAATTAGGAACAGAAAGGTTAATGGTTTTTCCTAAAAAATCTCATCGTTATAGTAAGAAGAAGAGCATAGATCAAGTTTTCAATTAGGAAAGGAAAAACGTTATAAAAACCAACGGAAGGTAATCAAGGAAATTTCACAGCATTTACTCCCCAATCCAACGGCTGAACACACATCATATAAGCTTCACCTAAACGAAATTAACGAAAACTCATGGAAAAAACATATAAACCTGCACGCTACAATAGAACCATCGCAGGACTCATGAGAATACTCACCGGGGTAAAGAGGAAGGGTACGGAGCAGCCTCGTTCTGCTCCCATCCCATAAGTGATGACTTACGTCCCGAAAATGCGATAAACGAGAGAACGAGACAACATGCGAGCAGTAACTTTATCTTCGACGATCCAACCGCTAAAACCGCCCCCTGCCTTATAGTCCTACGGCTGAAAAGGCTCGACCTCATGGTAGTCATAGGAATTCCGACGGGAAACAGTGGTAGTGAAGACCTACGGATCCGAGTCCGGCTCAATGCGGCCCTCTGGGTGTGAGGATTCCGTCCAACGGTGATTGGTACTGCCCGGTGATGACGTCATTCACGGATTTCCATATTTAGAAGACGGTGGACAGATATTCGGGGTGTTTGTATGTTGAGGGAATAAAAAATAAGTTCTTTACAGATTGGCGCTGGTAAATTCTCTTTTTAACGTTTCGGTGATCCGTCGCTTTTCTTTTTTTTTTTTAATCAAAAACTGAAAAAATCCATTTTTTATTATTTTTTGATTTGACATTATTACTTCGATTGGTATCGAAAATTCCTGAATCTTGAATAAATTGTCACTAGATAAAGTTCTATTGATAATGATCTTTATTTTGAGTCCAAAAATTTGAAAATATAAAGTTTGGTCAAACTATAAGTTAGAATCTAAACGCAAGAATGAACTATCTTGCCCAATTCCATTGATTCCACTTTTCACATGGTTACCTTTTCATATTATGTTAATTAAAAATGATGATTATTAGAAATCTAGAAACGAAACGATTAATCTTATTGTCATTATCTTATCATTATAGGGGAAAGCCTAAGAGGGCCAAGTGTGGTGAACTTATACGTGATAATACTTATTACGAGTTGAATTATATCACATGGAAGCGTGACATGGTATGTACTATTTAATTTTCTATCTTATTATTATTTATTTTGTCTTATAGACCTTCACCACTTGTTTATCAGTCTGAACTTTACTTTTGGTACATGGGAAGTCATGTATGACTTCATACTTTTCCCGATGAGTGGGCATACCTAAATAGGTTACCGTATAAAAATAATTTAAAATTTTAAAATGTATAGTACAAATGTCGGTTCTAACATATAATTGATATATAGTCAGGTGTGATGGGTCTGAATTTAACTCTTTGTAAACTTGGACGTATCTTATTTGTCCAACTCTTTTTATGGGTTGAGTTAGGTTAATTTTGTCAACCGGGGAAACTTCTTGAAATTAAATCAATCGATGTAGTTGAGTTCTTGCTATTACGAGGGCATAGCCTTCCCCTGGTAGATTTCCAATTTCGTCGAATCTCGTCTATTTGTATCGATGATGATGGTCGGTGGATCGCACTTTCAGGGAGGGAGCTAAGAAAATTAATCGACAGTGATGAGAATATATAGTAAATTACAAGAGATTTTAGAGTAAAATATTATGAAAAGATCTTTGTTAGGTAAGAAAGGTATGCGAAATTTTTTTGCGTGATATATCAATAGAGAAGATATGGCTCAATAGATTAAGGAACAAATTTCAACATTTGAACAATCAAATATGAAATAACTATTGCATCGGTTACAATAATTAGATTACAATTGACAAGATATTTAAAATATTATTGTTAATAACAAAAATTGGTGCGTGCAAATATATTTATGTGATTAAAAATAATATTTATCATGGTTTTTTGAACAAATATTCGACTAACTCGTGATTATGATTGAAGTAATATTTTTATCTTAAAAGCAATAGTTTTTTTTATGAGTGTAATCTATCTCACGATTATGATTCGGTCTTATACAAATATTTGTGAGAAATAATAACATGGACAATCTAAAGTTGGAAGACCAGAATATTGGGATTTAAGTTATCTGTTGTTAGTATCTTTTTGTTTCAAAAATACTCCATCTCGGAGTATCGATCTTATATTATATCATCTTTTTCTCTTTATATTAGATATTAATATTTTAGAGCGCATGTCAAATTCGAAATATTCAACAGAATAAACTGTAGTTAATGACATAAAACTGATAGATGATAGGATCATGAGTTGATTATTGAATTTTAACTTATATCAGATAATGTTTTTTAAGATTTTAAAATCGAAGATGTATTGATAAGCAAACGAAGTCGATATAATTTTAATTTCCCCACAAAAGATGTAAAAGACAAGTTTTAAATTTAAATCCTAATGCAAACCTTATCTTCATACTAGCTATAGTTGGATAGGATGATCTACATAAATCTAAAATTTAATCGTTTTTCTTAAAAACAATAAAAGAACTTTCTATGCATCTGGATATTAACCGAATTCAACATCTTGTCTTAGTAAAACACTTAATAATTTCAAATCTTGAGTAAAAACAAAACATTTCAAGAAAATTTTTGAATTTTCAATTCAAAGCACAGGTCCTATAATTCAGGAAATATAATTACATTTCCACTTATTGAAATATAACCATTCTAGAATAGGGCTTCTTTTTTTTCTGATATCAGAATTGGAATGGGCTTTCAATTAAGTCCAATATCTAGCGAGTTTTGGCTGGCACGCGTTGATACATAGCTTCTAGTCTTCTGAGGTTGTTAATTCTGTTCATCTGAGTATGCAAGCCCAAAGATGGTTGTAGCTCCACTAGGACTCACACTAAATTGGGGAAATTAAAACTTTCCGATATAAAGTATAATTTACAAAAAGCAAAGAAAAGATAGATCCTAGAAATGATCGATTATTTTTTTATAAAAATGGATTATTTAAATAAAATAACATGGACAAACTCCTCCAAAATAAATTATCTAAGGAGAAATCAGTCATCCTTGAAAAATAAGAATATATGTAAGTTTGATGTCCAAATTAATGGAGTACATAAGAATAAGAACCGGTTTGAGTGATCGCTGTGCACAAGGTTTATCCTAGTGTGGTTAGGGCTGTAAATTGTTTTATTGAAAAACATGAAGGTCCATAGTATCGTATATATTTGGGTTCTTAGTTAATGTATCCAAATTCAAATATCTATATTGTATATTAAAAGTTATTAATTTGGTAAAGTTTAAATGATAATTATAATTATATCCCCATTTATATAATATTAATAAAATTAAGAGGTATTTGAATTCTATAAGCATCATATCTTCTCTATTTATAAAATATTAAATATTATATTAAGCTTATCTTTATTTTTAAAGATAATGACAGATAATGACAGATAAAATATATTAAAACCCCTCTTTCGTCAAAAGAGTCAAATAATTTGAAGCGCGATACAGAGAGCAATGGCACGAATCTGCAGAGGCGATGAAAGTGAAAACCCACTCATGTATTCCCGAACAAATCTAAATCGACGCCGAATTTGCTATGGAAAAGAGAAAGCATACGCGGAAAACACCGCATACAGATTCGGCTACGTCCTCGAACTCCTCGTCCAGAGAGCGACCAACATCGACGAATTGACCGGCGCGTTCTTGCCCACCAGCAGGAAGATGAGAGGGCTGTATAGCGTGGTTCTGAGTAATCGGACTGGGTCGGAGTGTAGGACTAGGGTTACGGTCGGCGATTTGGAGCCCATATGGAACCAATGCTTCACCATGCTGCTTGATGAATTCACGGTCTCCGGCTTTATGGATTTGGAACTTATCGACGAAAATCATGGCGAAGACCCCAAGACATCGCAGGGCCGTGTGGTGGTTGGCCGCGCACGGATACGGCTGCCGGAGGATTTCGGCGTGGCGGAGGCGAGGAGGGCGGAGCTTGTGAAAGAGATGGGATGTGGAAACAAGGTGGTGGGGTATGTTTTTTTGAAGTTGAGGCTTTCTCGTATACATGCACGAGATATCGCATGTATGCCTTGAAAGAAACCTGAAATTTATTTTGTATAGAATTTTGATTCTGATTTTGATTCGACGCGAGATAGACGAGAGGAAGATTGTTTCCTGGTGAGGATTTTTTGTCAGGCCAATACTAATAACTATGCCAACTGTGAAAAATATATGATGGATTTTTTATTATGCTAAATATTAAAATATTAATGTGCTTTACGTTGATTGTGATTGATAGATTTCTTCACTTTTCATTATTTTTTTGTTGATGTTTTACATAGTCCATGATCCATCAATAATAAAATCGACCAGCTTATATCGTCATAATCATCAACGTTCATGTGTAAGGTTCAGTTCATAAATTTGTGTACAGTTAAAATGCATGAAAAATATTTAGAAGAAAATATGAAAATTCAAAAGGCATGAATCAGCAGCAAGGTTGAAGATCAAGCCGTGGCTCCAACTGGTTGAGCAGCGGCCTTGAGTCTTGAAGATCCATACAAGGTTTCTTCGAATCGGATTATCTCGTTTTTGGATCCGTAGGCAACTTGGGTCCTCTCATCTAATTCACGGATCACCTTGTCTAACACTGATTGTTTGCCGTCGCTGCTGTATCCACCAGCCTTTTCGATCAAGAATCCCAAAGGTGCCACTTCGAACAGCAACCTTAGCTTGGCCTTTGCACTTGGAGACAACACATTTGTGAAAATCCCCTTCTCTTTGACAATGATCTACAAATTACTGAAAACCCATGAGAAACTCATGCTACCAAGTTTCACTCCATTGATTTTTACAGTGAGAAAGGAAGAAAATACCTGATTAACATCGGGCACCATTCCTCCGGTGTATCGTAAAGTGTATTTCTCCCGAACATAGTAATCGATCAGCTGAATGTGAGTAAGCAACAACACCCTATCTTTAGTAAATATTATCATAGTTATATATATTTATCCAGAAAACTTTAATTCTAAGACCAGACACCTTGGCATAATCGGGGTTGTCTGTAGTGGCCCTCAAATTTCCAGGGGAAAACATTTTCCCCTCTCCAATTGATGTTGTATCTTTTACATGTTGCCATTTCCCTATGATGAAAAGAGAGAGCATAAGCTCATGAACGACAAACTAGATATTGATTTCGAGCATAATGAGCAATTCTGATGGGTGATTAGGGGTCCAGTAAACTAGATTGAAGTGGTGTTAAATTCATCTATACTCAATCAGCTATATATAACTTAATCATTCCAAATACTCAAATGTTACTATGGTGTACCACAGAGAACTTAAAAAGTGCATCAAACCTTCATCAAGAAGGAGGAATTCATGTGTTCCAGGACAGTCCTTGAGAGCAAGAACATAAGTGGTTCGGGGCCCGAAAATCCCCATTGCAGCAGCAACTTGATCGGCTCCTGTTACTCCAGTAAGCTTGTCCCCAGGCCATACACCGAAGATGGTACCAACTGTGAAATTTGTATCAACAATGCTAGAGCCATCGAGTGGATCAAATGCGACACTGAATCCCCCTGTTTGTCAATTTGACAAAAGAAATATATATACGCGCTGATGATCTTGAAGAGGTGTGATAGTTGACGCAAAATGATAAGAAACTATGAAAGACCTTCCACTGGTCCTCCCATGTCTTGGAGCTCGGGCACCTCCTCAGAGCAAGCGTATTTGCAGAAATGGGAGTATTGCAAGGCCTATAAGTATCAATGATCAACAACAGATTCATAAAATTGTGACTTCTCAAAGAACTTCAACTGATGCGGTGTTGTTTCTTAGCATTTAAATTTCAGGTCGAGGTATGAAAAATGTATTTGAACGTAACTAAATTATCCCTGGTGCAATAGCTGATCAAGTGAACATTAGTTTGTGCGAGCTGGTTTATAGCTTCACTCAAAAGGGGCCGGGGCTTTGCGGCAGTAGTTTATTGTGACACCACACAGGGATCAACAATTATACCCGCCAAGTTAAAACATGAGCAAGAAATTACTGGTGGAGCCTATTGCGCATTCATGAAACGATACAACAGTCGAAACCTAAGAGTTGCCTGTGAATCCCTTTAAGCTGGCGAAAAAGAGGCAAAATCAGCGACCGCAATACCATTGTATAATCGATCAGGGATGTAAGATAACCATGAAGGACCATTTTATCAGATGGATTTATAGAAAGAACACTATAAAATCCCTTGTGTCTCTTTTATTCTGACCTCGAAAAGAAGCTTATTAGCGAGCATATCAACAGCAAGTTGCTCATCTCCAAATGAGTTGACACAAGCTGTTCCTCCGCAAGAAGCTGTTCTCACTTTGAAGGCGATCGTACGCAGAGCTTCTCCCATGCACGTCATCAGCCTAATCAGTCCCTTATCCGGCGTCGCCTTGGTAAGAAATTCTTCCTGTAATCATCAATATAAACGACCAAGAATCCTTCCATCACCAACTACAGACACAGAAATGAAATTTTTCCATGACAAAGAATTTCTGACAATAAGCAACTTGCCAGACTATCGCCAATCTCGCACTTGGTCACAAGCGAAGAATTCTTGGCCTTGGAGAGCTTGATTGATGACTTCGGCGCAAACCGTAAAGACTCTCCAAACAATGAGCTTGCTTTTGAGCTCTGAAGCACAGTTACAACACAAGTCTTGAGTGCATCGACCCATAAGTAAATAACTCAAAAACAAATATGACACATAACAAGCGTAGCTATACAAACGCACCTTGGAACTAAATGACTGTGAAACAGAACGTTGCGATGCAAGAGAAGGGGGATATTGCTGCGATGAGATACCGGAGAGGAGTGTTCTATGAGCACAGCTTGTAATACTAGTCTCCATTGTTTCAAGAATTTGGATTAATTCGTGCAAAGGAGATAAGCTGTTGTTGGCAGAAGGGAATGGCTGTTCCGCCACTTGACTGATACTTGTGCATGGACGATTGAAAGGCGTTATAAGATAAGCAATTCACAGTGGAATGCCACGTGGCGTTTGCTTTATAGATAGAGTGATGAATTTTTGTGGCCTATAAATTTGTGGATGAAAGTATGAAACATACCATACAATCAGTAAACAATTGACAGTGACATCAAAAAATAAGGAAATAAATAGCAAGCACTCAATGGCCCTCATCGTATTTCTTTTAAGAAGAAACAATTAAGAGTTCTATGCTAAATGTTGTTCGAATACAAAGAAGTAGATCAGGAATCCACCTCTTCCTGAACTATTATTGCATCTTTAAAAGTTTAAAATTATATAATGATTCGTCTAAAATATATCAAAGTTACGAACTGCAAGTCTGCAACATATATGGTGTTATTATTATTGTTTTTCGAATAAGAATCGCCAAGATTCCATGTTATCGGAGCACAATTTCCCTGTTAATTCAGATTTTAATTCAGATATACGGGTATAACATAGACCAGGCTAAACAATTACAAATCTCTCTGTCCAGATTGTGGGCTATATCTTCGGTCTCCTGTGCCAGATCCGGGACTAATTGAGGAAGGTGTCGTCTATAAAAGTTCTTTCTCCAACATTTCCTTCTTCGAGTACTCACAATCTTCAAGCAACCTACAATCATATAAGCAAGTTATTATAGAAGCACACAGCACGTTCACGAAATCGGGACCAAGAACATAACGAAAGTGCACACCTAAATAAACAACACGAAACAAAACACATTTTCATAACACAAGTCAATTATGCTTTGGTTTCCACTCAGTCTCTTTACACTCCTTTCGGTTTCCAATACCTAGTTTGTAATATTCACTGCTTTATGGTCTTAGTTACCTGGGCCATCTGAGTCACAACAGTATGCGACTGGCAAAGTAAGTTAGAAGCATTTGTAGACTGCTTTATTTCAATGTACTTAGTTGTTTGGTTGATTCCGATTTCGAGATACTTCAAACATTATCACTATCAATCTAATTATTCATGATTTTGGGCAGTATCAGCTTATTTCTATGCTGCATGATGTGTACATGAATCGTCCTTGGATGATGCAGGACACCCACACGAATTACATTATCCAAAAGTAACAAATCGCATGCATGTGGTTGTAAGTCACCAGTAGAAACATAGAGATTATCGAATCTCATAAAGAGGAAGAAGAAAAAATAAGTTTGCGAATGTTTCTAGTTTCCATTATTTCTTTCCATATTGTCTCAACACTAGACCCATCGGATGCAAAAGCAATTAGCACAAGAGAGGAGTATGATACTTATAGCATGCGTGCAGTTTTAAGGGATGAAGAACAGGAATCTGTACCATTGCAGCATCTCCTTCCGTTAAAGATGGTTGGAGGGCTGCCAAGTCTGGATCATCCTTGTACTTGACCCAAGTTGTATGGAATTGTGAACTTTTGGACCTTCAATAAAATTAAAGATATGGGCCAGGCTCCAGGAAAAAATTCTAAGCGAATAGGTGGCCACTAGGATAGAAAAAGAAATAGAAATGTACTTACTGCCGTATTATGGTTAGTACTTGAAAAATGTGTGACCTAATATCTTCACGAGCAATTTTCATTGCTGCATCTCTATATAGGATGACAAGCTCATCCACCAACCTGAAAACCAACATAAACATCAATGCAAGCTGGGGAATGATTGAGGAAAACCTGATATTGCTCCTAACATCTCAAGAGAAGTGTGAACATTTCGGTAGAGTTACCTTTCAACATGTGGAGTATTACGTATCCATGTAAGTCTTAGAATGGTTGTGATCCGTTCAAGAACCTGAAACGTAATTAGAGGACCAATGGGCTATGTTTGTTAGGGTGCAACACTATTGACAAAATATGCAACATGCAAACCACAAAATAGGGTACGAGTTTCATTGGAAGCACTAGCAAATAATGAAATATTTCTTGTTTAGGCTCTACATTTGCTAGCATATTTATAATCAAACATTAATGATGGAGACAGTTGTGACTGAAAACATCGAGAATCTGAATATTGTCATACCATTAAAATTGTGTCATCATCATCTGCATGCATCCACTTAAAGAACAGGGGGAAAAGACGTCTGAAATGCGCAACCAATATGAGACCAAGAGCACTGAACATTGGCTCAATATGGATCAGCCATGCGGTACGGCGCTGCTTGTTTCTAGGTTCCCTTTCTAGGTGGCTTAGCATTTCACTAAGCAGCTTTTCAAACCTATGTGGATACAGTGACTACTAAGAAACAGCAAAAAAAATTCACTATTGATAGCAGGGGAGGGTTTTCAATCAATAAAGAGACGAGCACTCAGAAATATGTCTCACAAACAAAAGTTAGTAAAACTTATGTCCAAAAAACAATGAACATGACTTAAGTCAGGCATTGTCTGCATGCATCAATAGCCATAAACATTGCGTGATTACTAATGCAATACCATAAACTACGAGGATTACTTCTTTGTGTTAAAGTGACGAGAAGCACAGACATCTGTACCAGATCGTGCCATATCTCATCCTCACAAGCAACATTTTGGCAGCAAGCATCAAGAACTACATCTGTGTACCCACCAATCTCAGCAGCATTTACAGTTTTTGCAAGATGTACAAAGCTGATCATACCCTGACCCTGAGCAGAGAAACCAAATAATAAGGTTTCATGGTACAACACCAGTGGACATAATCACAAATTGCATTACTATTCAGCAGGTTCATGCATGAAATAAAAAAATAAAAATAATAATAAATTAGTAACTCATGAAATCACTAATACAGATGAGCACACATTTTAGCTAGGCTTGAAGAAGATAGGTAACTTTTTTTGGCTTTATTTGTATTAAAAGTCATTTTTCTGGCATCATATTCTTCAGTTAACTTATGCAGCGTAATAGCATCTTAACTCTGTCATTTTATAAGAATGAAATAAAGTTTGGCCACAACACTTAATATATTACATTTGCACTTTCATAAAGGTTATTCTATCTTACTAAAAAAGGACTTTCCTATGAACAGAACTTTCAAGTGAAGAACTAAACGAAAATTGATAACCTTCAACTCCATGGGGCTAAGGAATAAGAGAAAAGTTAAGGTAAACACAAGTTTTGTGATTTAGCAACGAATCTGCAAGCTACAATTTCGCAAAACAATCCCATTACATATCAATGGCGTGACCAACTGTGACATATTTAAAGCTTTTCTATCCCATGACATAAAAATAAATACGAGAAAACTTTCCATCCAATTTGGTCCTTCATATAAGTTAATTTCCTTGAGTTTCTTGGGTATGGATGGAGTACGGATTTTCGCTATTCCAATTGCATTTAGCATCCGGAGTTTCACTTTCTCAACATGATGTATTTGTTAAATTTCAGTATTTTAAAGAATTACGAGTGGGATTTTGAAACTGATAAATAACAAGATAACAATGTCAAATAGGATTCACAAAACAGAGAAAAAGCTCCAAGCACTTCAACTGTGACAATTTAGGCAAACAAAAGACGCCTAACCTTCAAAGTTCATCTTTCAAAAACTTTGTATACATCATCATGACAACTTCCTCGACTGGATTTTAAAATTGATATGCTCACCACCAAATTCCATGTCTAGAGCTTCAAGAAGCAATACAATCTGATTCAATATTTTTGAAAAGTTCTGATTTTTGTGCAAAAAATTGTTTCACAGAGAATGAATTCATATTTACAGCTATAGATGAGTAAAGGATAAGGCCTAGCTGAATTATAGGAGGAAGTTTGACAACTACAAGAATTCAGAACCACGTACTCCGTCAATAATTCGTACTACAACCTATTTGTTGACAGCAACATCAACATTTCATGAAAAAATATTTAAACCAAGAAAAAGTATAGACACGCTACTCACTTTTACTTCGGGAGACCAGTGATCAAGAGCTGTGAGACCACATGGAATCACCAAAGGAGATAACTTCCCTAGGTGAGGAGAATCCACCTATATAAATAAAATGATACCATAATCTTCAATCAAATTTAGTGCAATCAAAGCAAACAGTTCTTTCAATAAATATGTTTTTAAAGAAGGCCACCGAGAGGCAACGCGCTAACCTGAGTAACAAGCCATCTGAACTGAGATGCTGCCAGAATTGCATAAGCAACAGGAACACTTGCACTCGCAGCCAAAATTCCACCATCCTCGTTACTGGTATCGATTGCACTTTCCTTGATTTTACCTTTAAGAAAAGGCAAAACTTCAGGAATCAGCTTAATCACCAACTTCTTCTCATTCTTCAAACCTCTCAAATCCAACTCCGAGTCAGCAACTTCCAACGAACAATTATCATTACCACCACAGTAAGTGTCGGATAATTCCAGAAATACTGATAGAGCCAAGGTCGAAAGCGACATGGGAACCCACGACAAATGCTTGGTCGTGGATTCCAATGCAGAAGCTAAAGCAGCGCAACATAAGGCGGCATCCCTGATTTTAAGGCTCGAGATTTGAGGATTCAAACTGTCGAGGTTTGGCAGTAGCGACTGTAGTTCTGATTTTATGGAGACTTTGCGGTTGGTTTCTGGAGGATCGTAAGGGGTTTCGGCGAGTTCCTCATTTAGGGTTTCATATAATCTGCGAGTGGACAATATTCCTGCAAACGTTAAGCAAAGTTCACACGCAAGAAACATATTTATTAAACAGACATGCACATGTAAAATACAGGCATACGGACACAGGAGACAAAATATACCGGACGAGATTTTCCGGAAAAATGGAGGTCGGAGGATTCGCCATTGGAGATTGGAAGACTTTCGTACAACTGATGGTTTTGGGCTAATGAATTAAAAATTATATGGGACTTAATTTTGGAAGCTTCAGTTTGCTCCCAAATGGCTCGTGTTCATGTATTCAACTCCAAAAGAATTTTTAAGCATTTGATTTTGAGCTCTAATATTCATGTAACATGCGTGGTTAGAATTTGTACGAGACGTGATATAGAATGATTATTGAGCAAGAAATGTAAGCAGTATTTAATAAATTTGAGATATAATAAAATAACATATTTAAATAATTAAGTGATATAAAAAATAAGAATCAACTATAATTTTAATTAAAATATAATTGATGTGTGATAAATTAAATGTTTATATTAATGATTATTTGATGATTATTTGATCTGTAGGATAAATAATACGTCGGTCCAAACGAGGGATGATGTTGATTTAATTGTATCCGATCCAATCCCACCAAGACAACCAAACGGTTTAACAGTTGATTAACCCAATAGTGTAAATATTTTAAATCAATAACAATCAACTACCAAGGTTGGACTTGATCACTTGAACATAAAAACCAGGAAGCCGATGAAATTTATCCTTAACAGAGATGCATAAAAAAAAATTAGTAACACGTATAAAGATTTATATAGTATTCTGGTACAATGAAAGATAAAAAAAATAGAGGGGAAAAAATAAATTGTAAAAAAAAAACACTTTCTAGTCACTTTTATTGACCCTAATTTCTTTACTAGGTGTTTTGTTTACCAATACAGGCTGAAGCCTCTGTCCCCGGCTCCCCGGGGAAAAAATCGGTTGGAGGGCAAAACTGATGCACGAACCATGCAGTCGTCAAGCAAGTTTGCCTTGGACATTTCATATTAAATAGATGGAAGTGGCAACTACTGACATTCCAAGGTCGTGTAATCTTTCACTTACTACGCTTCTTAGCTTCGCTGTATAGTATAACACCGAACACTGTCAGTGAATAACCGAGCATCCCGGTTATGGAGACAGGATTCTTAAATATTAAAATGGAGACTACAACTGCCACTGCTCCTTTAGCATTTCCTAGGACCTGAAAAAACCAAGATGATGAGCAAAGCAACATTTCTATTTCAATAGTCAGTGAAAAAAGAAGGCATGAATTTTTGTGTTGTTTAGATGGGTACTGGCTATGTCGACTAGATCTAAACTTTCCAGCTGAGTTAAACTATAATCGTTCACAAGGCATTTCAGACATGAACGACATGTTTCAAGCTCCCCAAACGAGATTAGTAACCTGTGTGGATCAATCCAATGTGAAATGAGCTAGATGACTAGTAAAATCAGTAGAGGTACATTATCATAGATGAATTATCAGCAGAACAAACAAGAGATTTTGGGTAGACAAAAGAATGAAACAGATATTTATGCGGACATATTTTACGTGGCTCAGACATGAGGATCTGTTTCAGCAATATGTTCAAAACTTCTTTCTGACAATGATGCTTTAGATGGCTTTTCTTTAGCAAGTAATGCAGATTTAAGTTGTGGCGCACGAGAGGGGAAAAAAACATAGTCTGTCGTTTCGGAATGTAATTCTCAGAAACATAGTTATATCTTCACGGAAAAGAAAACAAAAATTAACGCAGGGTCTAGCCAACAAGTATCATCCGTATTAAAGCTACATGTGCCCTATTCGTGAAATCGCACATATATCTTGCAACCCTCATTCTGTTCCATAAACTCCTCAAAATACCCCAAATGTCTCTTCAATTCCTTGAAGTGAATATTAGGCACTTACTTTGGATGCCGGAAATTTAATCACAATGAACACATTCGTGCAAGTTTAAATTCAATGCATCATACAAAATGAGGTTTGAATTGGAAGGAGAAGCAACAAATACCTGAAGAGTTAGGGCACTAGTGTGCTTTGTGACCAAAAAATTGGTCAAATTTACAAAATATGCCAGCGCAGAGTTGAATACAAGTAACCAAATAATTCTAATATCCTCCCTTGCAAGTGCCAATGCGATACCAACAACATTTTCTTCCATAAAGAGTGTTACAGGAAGTAGAAGCACAACTGCTATTGGAGCCATGTAAAGTAGCAAGTTCATGGAATTCAGCTTCTCCCTTCAACACACAACAACTGAAAACTTTCAGCATTACAAATATTCAAGGGGAAAAAGGCACAACAATCCAGTAATTATCTGGAAAAAGAAAATCAAAGATTACCCTTCCGAGGAAAGCAAAATACCCTGAACCACTGATTTCAGAGCCCTTGCAGCTGTTGCACCAACGCACATTACAAACCCAAACATATGAAAACTCGGCTCACCCTAAAACAATAAAATTGGGAGAGAGTGTCATGTGAAAAGAAACTCAGCCATAACAGCAAAGCATAACACAAACAAAGATGATGTGCTTCACATATATTTTGAAATTACTTATTTCATAAATATTTTACATCTTCACATGCTGTAATTTAAACATACGTTTTCCATTAAAAACTGGTTGAAATAATTGATATAAGCATTATGAGGTACTCGCTCTTCTGATCTAAAAAGCAACCTCACTTTTGAAAAACTGTAAAGATTTTGCATTTAATTACGAAACAATGTCATTTAATTCATGATTTTGAAACGTAAATAAGAGTTAATGAAACCAAATCATGAGTTCCAAACTTTTCAATGCTTGCTATTCGATGATTTCAAGGGCAGAGCAAAAATCCTCTAATTAATATACATAATCAGATGTCAGAATCCATGAAGCACACCATTTCACGGCTCCAAAAGAACGTAGTTCAGAAATAACAGCAACTGTAAGTTAAACATGTCCTTTAACCTTTGAGACACCGAATTCTCTCATCTCCAAAATCAACATTGTCCATGGAAATCCAATATAGAAAAATAAAATAAATCGAAATGAAAGATTGCTGCCCTCATACTTAACCGAAGAATTTTCATGCTTCTAACAAATGACACACAAGATTCAGTTCATACCTAAACAAAAACCGCAATCAACTCATTTCTATTACCACATAAACAAAAGCATATACAAAAACAAATCAAAAGAAAACTCATGACAGATAACAGCATGATCAATTGACTAAAAAAGCAGCACTGGAATGTACCTTCTAAAATCCAAACCAATAAATTAATCAATAAAAGAATTAACACATACCCCACTAGCAATAATAACCCCAGTGACAACTGGAATCAACGTGATGTAAGTCAACCACGCCTCTCGCTTAAGGGTCATCAAATACGCAAACACCGCCGTGAAGAACGGCGTGGTAGCCCCAATCGCCTGATTGAAGCTAACAGGTAAATACTTGAGCGAAACATTCCCACTCACAACCGACGCACAGAAAATCAAGCTCAAAGCTGAAATCTTCATAAACTGAACCCTAGATCTTATAGTCTGCATCGGTACCATCTTCATCCACGCGATGGCGATGTAGCTAAGCAATGAGCAAGCCGTCATGTGGCACATCGTCAAGAAAATCGGGTACCTGAATCCGTAATTGCTCAACAAATACTTATTCAACAGCAAAACCCCAATGTTCGATGAGTACCATGCCGCAACAAGCCCGATCGTGAAATATCGGTCGGAGGATTTCGTCCCCGACATTTCTCCGGATCTCCTAATCACGATTCAAATAAAAAAAAAGGAGTCCAATCACATCAAAATAAATAAAATAACGGATTTCCGGTGGGTCTGTTAGGGTTAGAAAGGTGCGTGCAGATTTGGTATGAAGAAAAGGTGGGATCTCTGATGCACTTGTGAGATGAGAAAGTCAAATTTGTGTCGAATTGGAAATGGATGAAGAAATGGAACTGTTCATGTCGACTATAGTCTTTGCTTAATAATTAATAAAATAATGATTATGAAAAAGGGATTACGACTAACTGGGGAATGGTTAATTATTAATTAAACGAATTAAATGAATATATATATATTTTTTCAATGACAGAAACATGGGATTTTTCTTGTTTCTTATTTTATCAATATATAATTGACCGGCAATATATCAAGTGAATTAAATGATAGTAAATACCGTGAAGCAAATAATAATAAGCTATAAAAAATAGTTCATACGTCAATATCATCTTTATGGCTTCACACCTCGATTTTTTAAATCTTTTAAATTCAATAGCTATTTATATTACCTCTATTTGTATATTTTATATTTTCTACTTGATTATATAGCTCCCAATAACTCAACATGGAAAATTAATTGATTTGAGAGAACAGAAAAAATCAGCGTACTAATTAGTCGCTGTCTTCAAGTTAATGTATAGTACTGCAAACATATAGCTTTTCTTTTCTAATTTTTTTATATTGGTTTGTTTTAAATATTAATATTTTATATATTTATAATAAATTTAGGCACCGTTTTTCTCGTTTGATGAGCTCTGATATAATGTTATATTGTAAATGATAAAATAATATTTTATAATAATAATATGTTTGGTTTAATTGATCAAATTTGAGACAAATTGTTCAAATAAGGTGTTATTAAATACTATATTTTTAACATTCGTAAAATTTAATAATATAATAAAATAAAAGATGTGGGACAATTTTATAATTTTATATTAAAGATTTGATTAATATGTATAAATAATTAAAGATGTGAAATAAATATGTAAGATTCGATTGTAGCCCGATAAAATTAATTTATGACTAATATGTGTCGAATTGTTTTAAATAAGAATATTGGAAGAATTGATTATAAATATCACATTTACAGAAATAACATATTTATATATCTCTCTTAAGAAAAAAAGTGTCCAAATAGATTAATTTTTTATACGTAGAACAGTACGTATAGCATATTCCTTATAAATTTAGTGGCTCCAAAATGAGTTTTAATTTTGAAATTATTCTATTATGAAATTCATATTGTTATTTTTTTAATATTGCCATCTAATTATCTTTTGAGAACTTAAAATGTTGATAGCAAGATTTTATGTGTTACTTTATTTTTTGAAAAACGTTAACCCAATAATGGCCTAACCTCCTTTATAGGTCAGAGACCTCTTGGCCCATACAAGTGGTAAATCGAGGGATATGCACGAGTAAGCAGGGACCCGAGGGAGATGAGCCATATAACAAACTAATTCCCAGAGCATACCCCCACAATTTTTCAGTGGGGAATATGTTCCATATGAGAATCGAATCTGTGAAGTCGGGGAAGTCATTCTCACATTACTTCAGGTCTTACCAACTCGCATGTGCCCCTGGGGACGTGTTACGTTAATTTTTGTGATATGGAGAGCAGCGTATCAGATTTTGTAGCTGAGAATACCGTATGGGTTTCCTTTTCATTATCCAAACTAATTAAAATCTGAAGCATATTCGTTCATTTTCTTTATTCTTATTAACACATGTGGATAGTCCTACTCTTATCAGTTTTGAAGACTAGACAAGAAATAAGAATTCAAAATTTTTCATTAAGACTGATTGGTTATAATGAATTAGTTGTATTAATGAAAGTTACGGTACAATATTGAACTCGACCAAAAGAACTAAGAAGTTTCATGGTTCAAACATTAAATCATAATTTTACTGCCTGGTTCGAATTATTTTATGATTTTTCTTTCCAGGGATTCATTAATGTGTCAACTATTGAATCAGAGAGTGTCACGTATTTTCCATGTCATATGCTGCAATTTGAATTGTCGACCTTCGAGTGTTTTAATTATTGGAGAAATCTAATCTATAAGCTCACGTTATATATAGGATAAATATTAAATATACGAACTCTTTATATTAATATCAATACTTATAAAAATATAATGATAATATCAACGAAGAGCAGTACATATCTTTTTTCCCTATCTTTCTTACTTATGCACCCTGAAATTATCACTGTCCTGCTCCTCACCATTGCAACATGCAAGATTCAAGCCAATTAGTTCCAAGCTTTTTTTTTAATTGTAAAATTTATTCATTTTCGATATAATTATACATCAACGAGACTTCTTAGAAATGAGGCGAGAAGGCGTAGAAGTACGCAGCCGCGCTAATTACATCACCACAGTCGGCCCAATGGCCTAGTCCACGACTACTCGTCGCCTCGCCACCATGTGAAACATTATATGACTTTTAATGAAAAGGTTTTACTTTTCTGCCTAGTGTATACTGAATCTTCTCCCTATCCAAAACCCCTACGTATTTATTTATATTTGAATTTTAATGATCGGCCGACCAAACTCAGCCGCATTGGTTTACCTAGAGTTAAGTTTTTGGGCTTAAACAAGATGGGATCAAGAAGCAACAGAAAGATTGGTGAGCCCCACAAAGATTATTTAAGAAGTGTTTGCAATAATTCTACATAACTTGAGAAATAATTAAATAAGTGGTTATAACTAAGTAGATGAAAAAGTCAGAGTAAGTTTGTTTGAAAACTGTTTAAGTTAGTAGATCAAAATCTTACAATAATTAATCTTTAATATTTACAAACACTACCTTCATTCATACATGGACGGAGCCAAAACTATCACCGCAATTTCTAGCCAATTTCCCTGAGAATGGTTTTATCTATTGTACAATATAAGTAAATCACACTATATTTTTAATATTAAAGTAATTTTAAAATGTACAAACTAGGTTTCGCTGTGCAACACCAAACAGTACCAACAGAAGCATTTCCATCTTTTCAGGTTTTCTAATGTTATATTATATGATGATTATGCCTATCCACCACCATCGACTCTTTTCATTTCACGTGCTTCTGTTGTAACATAATATATAATTATGTAAGAATGTTTCGCAGCTAGTATGTATTTCAATTCGTATAGAATGAATCTGCTATAAGGAATTGGTTTCAATCACCTTGGTTTGAAAACATTACATATAATACATATAGAAATATGACGTTGCCATTGACTTCCGCATCTACCACGTGTCGCAATTTTGTTGGTCGGAAAGAAATAATAGAAAAATAATGCTAAAAAATTCAAAACAACGTTATTCCCTGCTCTCGTGAGGGGTTCTCTCTTTCCCTTCAGATTTCCTTATCTACCATGTCTACCAAAATCTTAAAACCACAAAGGATTCAGATTCCCATGTCTACCACAATCTTAAAACCACAAAGGACGCCGCCTCCTGCCTGCAACGTCGGGCCTCCCCTGCATTGTCACGCCTCTGTCTCCGTTGTCCGGTTTGTTATCTCACCCCTAAACATTTTTTGAATTTTAGGCATGTAATTTTCTATTTTTTGAATATCCCCTTGTCAATTTTTGAATTAAAGATACAGGTAGACAATTTTTCTTGTGTTTCACGTATAAGCGACGAGGGAATCAAATCCTCATGTGTATATTTGAGACACAACATGATTTGGACTAGAAGACGGAGATTAGTGAATTTTGTAGTAACTTGAGAAAAAAAAAGAGAAATTATTTTGAGAAAAGAGGACAAAAACGGTTCCACGGTCACCTCTGATGAACACATTTTTTTGTCCTCTTTTTCTCAAAACAATTTTTCTTTTTTTCTCAAGTCACTACAAAATTCAGTAATTTCCGTCTTCTAGTCCAAATCTTCTTGTGTCTCAAATATTCACATAAGGGTTTGATTCCCTCACCACTTTATACATAAAACACAAGAAAATTTGTCTACCCTTATTCTAAATTCAAAAACTCATAAGGAATATTCAAAAATTCGAATATTACAAACCTAAAATTCAAAGGTTCAGGGATGATACTACAAACCGGATAGCGGAGGTGTAGGCATGGCTATATAGCGGAGGTGCGGCTATGTATGCAGGATGTGGCATCCTTTGTGGTTTTAAGATTTTGCTAGCAAGGGAATCTAAAGGAAAAGAAAGAACCCTTATGAAATAAGGGAACATGGTTGTTTTGAATTTTTTAGCATTGCTTTTTTATTTTTTTCATGGTAATGAAATCACGACACACACACACACACATATATATATATATATGAAATGCCACGTCAGTCTGGTGCCCATGTTGGGTGCCCACTATATCATTTCTTTATATATATATATAATATGTATATCATATATATATATATATATATATGGGTAAGGTGACGAGAGTAAAGGCTGAAGAAATTGGGGTTGAAAAAGGGTTAGAAATTTATAGTTGTCTGTAGGTCTAGTAGGGCCATGTTATCCTGCCTATGCTTGAATAAATAATAATATTTTCGACACTTTTATTTGTCCTATACAGCATAAAGTGTAGTCCACGTGGGAGACATGTGGCCTACTTATTTTCCCGAAATTAAAGACACACCTGTCCGAAAATTCTTGGACTGACAACACAACTCATACACAAGATTTAGAAATCTTGTACATATTTTTACTTTTGGATTTGTTGAATTTTAGGCAGGGGGCATCATTCATATGCGAATATATCTATATATATATAGATGCATATATATCTATATTATATATATAGGCCCGATATTGTGGGCGTCCAAAATGAGCGCCTGTGTGGGTGCCTCGAGATGCTCAGCCGAACATCTTTTGAAAAATATTGCAAGTTCATTGCAATATTAAGTTATGATGGATTAGCTGCCACTAAAATCGAGTAGTTAAAGTGAAATAATTATAGGGGACGCAAAAACATGCTAAAAATAAAAATGAAATTAATTATCCCACAAGAGCATTTCGAAATTAATTTTATTCAAGTTTCAAACCCGTTATCCGGTGTACTAATTTTTACTTCAATTTGACCGAAATAAGAACATCTATAAGAAAATCACGAAATATTTTGTAGAAATTTCTCGATCTTATTGAAAATAGCAATGATATTCGTCATTTTCTTCAAGAGTTTCGTTGTAGTGCATTTGTCGTTCATTATGCAGTGACTCGTGGAGCTGACATGAACCAACTCAATATGTTTGTGAATGTAATTTTGTAGTTATTTTATATGTCATACCAATGAAATGGAAATTGTGATTTATGAGTGTTATTTGAATTTCATCACTCAAAATCTAAATCAAATTTCTAATCCGGAGGAATTTTCGGAAAGAGATTTTTCCCCTAAGCTTTCAACACCAGGGCTATGCTTAAAGAATAACTTTGAACAAAGCATGTAATATGATTCCCTTACCTTTGGGACACTCGAAGTAGGATAAAAGGCACCCTTAATTACGTTTTCCTTTTTCTACCTTGGATTCCTATCAAGTAAAGTATTAACCATCTGGTAAATGTTGATATGTTGTTAAGTGATTTCAAATCACTAATCCACAAGCATATGAAGGGCTTAGGTCCAATCAAAGCGCAATATATACCAAATTGAAATATGGTACCCTTTTCATTTGAAAGTCTATGTAACATAAATGCAGATAAAACAAAAAGCATTTGGCATCTGGAATATGTACACGATTAACTTAATGTTACACATAAAATCCAATTCTTGAAACATACATTAACTAAGCTAAACACAAGTGTTTCACTCAAACTGGCAAGTGGGAAAGTGAACTCATTTTCTGGGTATTTAAGTCATCTCTGATATATATGGTTTACCATCCATAAAAGTTACCAACTGAAATATGTCAAACAAACTGAAAAATGGTCAGATTAGTAAGGATTGCAAAATTAATATTTTAAGAATTAGTTTCGCTTAAGAGCCAAGTCAATTCTCCCGTCGATGATGCCATTGCCATCAGCAGAATATAATCAATCATGGTTGTAAGAGCAATTAACTTATTTTATATCTATACTATAAAATTATATTATCTGAGGACTATTTTATATATATATTATCAGCAGTTTTATCATTGTGGGGGTTGGGAAATACAGAAAATCATGAAAGAGTGTTCACTTTGCAAAACAAAATTAAAGAACCAGTAGTGAGCATGGCAGTGTATAGATTTGCAATCATTCTATGCACTGTATGCGTGCGAAACGAAGACATCATTTGCCAAGACCCGGAAATTTTTCAACAGAAAAGAAACAAATAAATGGATAGCCCTATGCCCTAATTTTCATGAGCGAGAAGAAAAGTGTGTTACCAATTAATCATGCAGTACTGATCACTAATTCATTAATTTGAAAATATTAAAATATTCTCTTCAACAAATCGGGTTAACTACAAAAGAATATCACAAAAAAAAAAAAAAACAGATACTGAACTGATCTAACCAAGAAATCAAAACCCAAGATTTCTGATAATCTGTATATTAATTAATAATTGTTAACATGATTTTCCGAGCCAAAATCACTTGAAAATGAAACCTTATCTCATTCGAGAAAAGGCACGAATCTGGAAACTACCCTTTTCCATTTAAAAATCCAGCAAAAGCACCAAAAAAACTCGTAAATAAATCGTCCGACTGATGAAATTATGAAACGCGCGGATTAATTCGTAGAAGAAGATGCACTTACTTGCAGATGAAAGAATCCATTTCTCGAGTAGTTTTGCATGGACTTGCTAATTGAGAAGCAGTTCTGTTTGAAGATCTTCACCAGATCTCCTTGTCGTGGGATTGAAGGTAGCTACCAAAGGAAGAATCCGAAGGGATAGCATGATCCAAAACTCAATAGCATATGAATCTACATAACGAATCAATGGATTGAAATCTGAAAATACTGAAACGGGATCAATGCGATCCCTTTGGACTCCTCCTTTAGATACTGTGAAGACGAAGAAAACTCTCTCGCGCGCTGTGTGTTGGTGTGAGGGGAAGCGAGCGAGAGAGAGAAGTTATTTAAGAACTTTTCAATAAATAAAACAAACTGATCCAATGAAATTCAGGCCTCAACTTTAGCCTTTTATTTGTTTATTAAAAGAGAACTTTAAATTGTTACTTGTAAAAATCCTGTAGCTTTTTATTAAATCTAAGCAAAAGCCAAAAGTGTATCATTCTTTATTACTTTTCTTCTCTCTGTCTCTCTCTCTTTTTTCTTTATTGTGTGGTTATTATGGTAATATAATTATTTATTTCTATTATAAAAGCAGATCACACATGGGGGAAGGTGGGTCAACCATTTTTTCTTCGAAATTCCAAACGAGTTGGGTTGGGATATCAATATTCAAAATGATTTTAATGATTGTTTTACTTAAACTAATTAGATTTAATGATGTTTATGGTCCCATCCACGTTGATGCTACAAGTTGAAGTCGTCCCGAATTGAATATTGTGCGTTTATTTCTCCAGAAATTCATTCTTCCTAGCGTGACATCATAAAATATCAAGTATAGATATCTCTTTCCGTAAAAAAATAAAAATAAAAAAAATCAAGGTTTCATTTTTAGAAGGTTATTAAAAAGTTAAAACTCAAACTGGATCGACAACTTATTAATCGCGCTCATGTAAGAAACCGTGTCACATAAAATATGATTGTAATCAAGTGAGAATGGGAAAGGACAGCATTTAGCTTTCAAACACATAATAATTAATTTTAATTTATTACTATCTTAAAAAAATATTATATCATTTCACGCATTAAATATACAAATATATACACGTAGACACATAGTTCCTATGATATGATTTGTTATTTTTGGATCTGAAACATAGATAGCCGGAGAAGATCAAAAGAGAGAACCTATTTGTGTAGGGTTTTTATGACCTCTAATTTTTTTTTTAATGGTCAAAGATACGTGAAAATAATAATGTGGCTAATTCTGTTTCCATGTGGTAATCAGGAAAACATATCTAGACAAGTGCCCGTGAATCGGGCAAAAATAACAGTTTCTTAGCCAATTGATGTATGTCTTATCAAACTATTGTTGGCTCTGTATATATCCATGTTATACCAAAATCTTTGAAATAAATCAGAAACTCCGATGACTGAAGTCTTATTATTCTTGATGTTTTGTCAAGGCTGATAAGAGTATAAGAACCTTTTTTTGGTTGTGATGGTTTTTTTTGTTAATTCATTTCATAACATTTACATTCGTCATTCTGCTCATTAGAAATGATGTGAGAATATTTCAATCAGCTAAAGTATGGTTTTTTTTGGAAATTTTTGAAGAATGACTTAGGTGGGATATCATTATTTAGGGGTGGATAGAAGACGATGACTGAGCTCACCCAAACAACTCACACTGACGCCATATTTAAGAGGTTCTCTATGGAGAAACCCAAGAAAGAACGTTAGTCCGATCTATCCACATTTGATGTGTTCATGAACAAAAATATTCTATCATATTCCATGTTCTCCCCAACTGCACGTCGTTATTATATATTGGTCGTTGTAAACTTTAAAGTTTTATGTTAAAAAAACGTGACAACTATAAATAATTTTTTTAAAAAAAACTAATATCTCATAATATTTTATATGACTCATCTCTTTAGCAATAAATTTTGGATTATCATTTTCTCCATATATATATATATATATATATATATTTAATTGGGTTTTCCACTAAATATGTTAATAGAGAAATTAGTTTATGAAGATTGACGCTGACGTTCTTGACACTCTTCGCTTTTAGAAGCGAATGATGAAATATTGAGGCACACTACAATGCGAAGTTAATGTAACATCTTGATTATTTTTCCAATGTACATAAATTTTTTTTATAAAACAAATAAATGTAGTGTAAAAAGATCCTTTCATTTTGCTTTGTTTAATTCGTTAGAATATCATTTTAACGAAGCTTATTTTGGTTCTACCTTTTTTGTTTTCAATATATTTGGTAAATAATTGGTGAAATCATTAAAAGCCTCATATATTTCATTAATAGTATAAATATTATACAAATTCAAGTATATGCATGCTTTTGAGATGGATACTCGATCATTTAATTTGACTTATGACGTATTGTATTAATTAGTGGTAATTAATCGTGATTAAAGTGGCCTAAAGCAAGTAGCGCAATCTGCCAGTCTGCCATCCAATATAATTCCTCTCATTAAATTGAAGGGTGGCCCGACATTCCAATATTGACAAGAGCAAGGTTTTATTGCCTGAAAAAAACATTATGGTGGGGGACCTTAGGACATTGTCTGTCATAATTTGTCATCAATTATAATTTTTCACCTTAATCACAAATAAGTTACTCGAGACCTACTGAAATTATAATTACGTAAGATATGTATATAACCTCTGAGATTTTGGTTTCGTTTTAAGTGCAAGTACTATAACTGAATCCACCTAATAACGTTTTAACTAGTAACCAAGCAACTCATAAGTGGAACTACAAGTATAGGACTTTACAGTGGTTCACAAGTGACATTTAGATGGCCATTTGGTAAAAAATTTTAAACAATTAATAGTGTTATTAATGATTCATGGAAATTAATGGTCATATTTGGTGTGATGTATATATGTACTATGGAAAGATTAATGGTATTCACATGGGAGGCAAGTAATGCCTTGAATGCTTTTGAAAATGTACTCCCAGCTACTCAGCATGATGCATAAGTTGTTCCACGAATTGTGGTACATCATTTGTCACGCCCGCAATTTCCCCTTTGCAGTTTCCAGCTACTCCAATCGCCTCACCGTTTACTCGATCCGGGATGTGTGATGTATATGTTGTTTCGAAGTGATCTATTAATCTACTAATAAGTCGTTTCATGGCTTGCATGAGTGTTGACGGGGTGAAAGGTACTTTTGTAGGGGAGTTACACCATCTTCAATTATAGTTTCCTAAATGAGGTTATAGAGAATTAAAATTTACGTTGTATATAACTTGCTTATGGATACTTCAGTAGGTCGACTGATAAAAGTTTAAAGCGCAAATAATAATTCTCACCATAATTGTGCAAAGTTTTCAACGCAAGACAACTAGTCCTGATCCCAATGTTGTTGGCAGACAATAAAACTAAATATTTGTCCTTGTATATGTCAAATTTCAGTAGGAAATCACATGTATAGTATATATGTATATATGTGTGTTTCTATATGTAACATTATAATAACGTTAAATAGCTAGATTAAAAGTTATGACACCAACGAATAATTTCCTCCTTTCGGATAAAAAAATGTAAGTGATCTTTATATTTATTAAAAGGTTAGCCTATTAATGAGTTAACCCCTATATATGTCAGAGATCACTTTATACTTACATGTTTTAAATCGAGGTATATGCACGAGCAGGCAGGGGCCCGGAGGATGGACTTAGGGATGGCGATTTTCCCCGCGGATTTGGGGGCCCGCGGGGAAAAATCGAAATGGGACGGCTATGGGGAATATTTTATATCCCCGAATCAAATGGGGATGGGAAAGGTAATAGCACCCCCATCCCCGAAATCCCCGAACCCGCCCCGATAATGTATGTGTGTGTATATATATATATAATAAAAATAATACTACTATTATTATTTAATAAAAATCATATTACTATTCTTATTTCATACATATTTAGATGAATAAAAATCTTCACTACGTAATAATCTAATAACATTTATATGCATATATATATATTTTCAAACCTATTTAATAGTAGAGGCGGGGATGGGGATCCCCGTCCCTCAACCGATCCCCGTGGGGATGGGGATCCCCGAATTATTCTGGGACGGGGATGATAATGGCAAAACCGACCACGCCCGCCACGTTGCCATCCCTAGATGGACTTATGTAACGGACTAAATATCATAGCATACACTCACAATATTTTAGTGGGGAATATACTCCACACGAGAATCGAACTCGTGAAGCCAGATAAGGTACTCCCACGCGTCACCCCAAATCTTACCAACTCGTATGTGGTCCCGAGGGCTATTGTCTTTGTAACTCTCATAGAAAATTGCGGAATAAGTTTAATACGCACGTACTTTAAAATACGTGTGTGTGGGTATATATATAATCGTACGTAGACTTTGTTTTCAGTAGTGAAACATGAATGGACCACTCGATATAGTGCCTGCAGGCTTAGTATGATACCGATCGAGTAGGCACCCACCGCACATTAACTCTTTGGGGGGCAGAATTAAAGATGCGATATAATTATGAAATACGTGAAATGAGAAAGTAGAATTTGTTTTTATCTTGTAAAGATTCAGAATGAGGATTTTCGGAGATCATTTTTGAAGGTACGAACATTTGTCTCATCTTTATTGTGCATGAATATGATATCCACACTGCCATTGTTGCCCATATGGTGGAGCAATATTTCTAGGAAGAAGCTGTCATTTGCATGCTTTTCTTGCCCTATTTAATTTAATTTAATTTCATTCAATTCTCATTTATTCAGTGCCAGCTTCCACTAACAGTTCTTCTTTTGTCAAATGGGGGATTACTCTGCATCTAGTTTTCTTTTTCTTTTTTTTTTTGTTTTGTTTTATGGTTATGGTAGTTTTCATTATTTGACACAATAATGAATATTAATAGCCACTTAGAGATTGCTTTTGTCATGGTCTCGTTAAAATAAACAGATCCAAATTTAATCATATTTGAAACAGTAAACTAATTAAATAGTAAAAGAATCTCGACTTTCAGCTGCCACGATTTCCATCCACCTTCTTCGTTTACCTATGTCCATATATATTAGACCACGAATTTTAATTAGTTTCTTGAAAAGAATTTTCATGTCAAATATCCGACCAAGAAATTACATTATTTACAAGAGGGAGATGTCCATATATAGTTAAGTAAATTGTTTTCGAGAAAGTGTCAGTAGGGATCTGCTGTTTTAAGAGTTTTCAAAACTTTTTTGAATTAAAAAAGAAAAAGACACAAAACAGAAGGACGACATGAGTTGGGTAATAGATGTAAATGTCTGTACCCTTCTCTGTCCCATGTGACTCTCGCAGCTGCGCTTTTTGAACTAGCTAGGTTTTGCATTTTATTCACCCTCTAGTCAATTATATCTGCATATACAGTGTGCTCCAATCATTGTTTACCTGCAAAATCTTAATTAATGGCCTAATTTGTTTTATTATTGATCATTACAACTCAGGGTCTCATGTAAATAAATAAGCATTACTTATCCTACGTCCGATTACCGATCTCACATCACCCTTGAACCCTATATAAACTCAAACATATATATAGTTAGACCCTTAAACAATGTAGCATAATTGAACCACTTCTTTTGAGCGAATTAACTAGTTCATGATATAAGATTAAACCCTAGGAATGAAACTCGGTTGTGCTAGTCTTTTGAGCGAAAGAATTAGTTCATTGTGTGTACGACACATCATGAAGTGTTGGTGTCTAGCACTAAGTTTTATGGGATAACTTAGGCACATTGGGGTGGGCAGTGTATATGAAAGACTAAAAATATTGGAGTGATGTGTCGGAACAAGTGTTGGAAGTTTAATACTTAGTGTTGGAAGCCATTGAACTTAGATGCTACATGCATCTCTTGAAGTGCTAGCCAAAAATTGGATAAGACAAGATGGTTGAAGGTTTGTTTCATACGCTTTTGGGCAGTTTGAGGTGGTGCTTTTTCTGAAGGCACCTGTCGGTAGTTACTTGCATTGTTCCTTTGTCTCATTTCGACACCTGCCGGTAGTTACTTGCATTGTTCCTTTGTCTGATTGTATATTGCATGGCCCTGAGTTGCACAAAGACATATTCACAAGTGTGTGAACCTTATTGTATGCAAACATTGGCATCCTTTTGTGATTTTCATTGTGTTATTGCATGCGAAGGTTGGACATTATCCGGTATTCATTGTGCCTCACGTATCGCTAGTGTGCGTGCAAGTGAAATATAAATTACTATAATATATACACGTGTGAGCAAAACTAGGTTGATTGAATCAATGCATGATTCAAGTCATACAACGTTGCAAAAATTTGAGTGTCCACTGCCACTGTTTAAGTCTTGTGACAGCAACCCATATATACTTAGTTTCGCCAAAGATTTAGTTTCTTGAATTGCTTGGATGAACAATCTCCATGTGGATTCCAAGATGGATATAATATGAAATTTTCCATTCAATTCTTCCCCAAATTCAATTCGACAATCACACGCTAAGTTAATCAAGATTACTATATGTCAAATGCCAACAAAATCTATTTTACACAATTAGTAAAATCACTGTAATAATGGACTCCATTACTCCATATATCTACTGAATATCTTAACAACTATTGCTACTCGATAGATTCCATTTACCACATGATAAAAGTATTGGTCTCTCTCTTATTAGGAACCCATTTTAAAACATATTGTGGTCCATTGGCAAAAGTAACCAATTGCTACAAAAAGATTCCAGGCCTAATTTATGGAAAACAGGTTCAATAATCAAAATTAACTAGGCCAATCCAGTAATTGGGCTGAAAAGTTCTTCCCCTGGAGTATACTGGATCGAAGTAATAATAATGATAGAATGTGAGAAATTTGTGGAATCAAAATAATTAACAAGGATACAGAGGATTCACGTAGCTCACCAAAATACAAGCTATATCTATATAGTACTACAAATCTTTTTATAGGAATAATTATTACAACAACACTCAATCTTTCCCAATATGAGAAATCTCTAACTAAAAGAAATTGGATTTGGATCTTTAATTTTCACGTGAACTAAATTAATCAATATCCAACTAACAGTCTAACAGGTACTGATCAAATATTTATTTTAATAAAAGTGGTACTCAATTGAAAGAATCTGGATTTGCCTCGTTTTGGCCAAAATAACAGTTGTCTAGCAACTAAGACCATCTCCAACTCAGCATCAAAATGGTGTTTTACACTATTTTAATGCTGAAAAATGAAGTCCAACCATCTGCACCATTTCACCAAATTTGGTGCAGCACCAAATATTTTGCACCAAATTTGGTGCAGTTTTTTGCACTACGTCAGATCTCTATTTTTTCTTTTCTCTTTTTTACTATACTAAATAAATATTGAAAAAAATAGATTTATATGAAATAATTATAAAAAATCAAATGTAATAAATATTTCAATTAAATTTTTTTTATTAAATGTACATAAATTAATATTTAAATGAATTTAATGTTTCTATTGATTAAACATATTTAATTAATTAACAGAATAATAAATCAATTAGATCCAACTTCTCCAAAACCACATTGTTCAATTAAATTTTATATATTGAAGTTATTGATCTATTTTAATATTTAATTATATTTATTAATTTATATCGAATTATTTTAGAATATACCTTTTGGCGTAAGATTTGAAATAAGTGGGTTGGAGATGTATATGTAAAAAACTACACTATTTTAGTGCAGAAATTACACCAAAATAGAGTTATGTGTAGGAGATGGCCTAATGAACTCCTATATAAATTAATCTTACGAAAAATCAATAAAAATATCACAATACAAACTCCAATTGAAATATTTTTCTTGTGACCTCCAAATATTATTATTTTTATTATTAGTAGCAGAGTAGAAGTACTACTACCATATGTTAAGATTTAAAGACGCAACTCACCCAAAAATTAGGTAAAAAAAAAAGAGAGAGAGAATTGTCTAAATTCTAGTTAAGAAAGCGAATGATTGCTCAAATTAGGGTTGTTCAATGGGTCGGTTCGACCCGGAACCGATCCATTAAATCCAAATAGAAACCGATATTAAGGAACCGGAACCGGAACCACCCCAAACCATTAATTAATGGATTGGGGTGGGTTCGATAAAGTTGAACAGAAACCTGTCGGTTCCGGTTCCGGTTCTGAACCGGTTCCAAGTTTCGGATCCGGAATCGGAACCATAAACATATTAAATAAAAAAAAAATTAAAAGAGCTCCAATTGTTACCAACGGCTCTATGCCTCGAAAATGGAAAATTTGGATCCTTAATTGGCAATTAGCAATTACCAAATTACAATTATTATTTTTTTTTTACCCAAAAATTTGTTATATATATGGATGTTTTCTAAACTATTTTTCACACAATCTCATTCTCTATATCTCCATTTCAACTATAAAGTTCTCTCTATATTCAACATTTAAGCCAAAAAAATTGTGATGGCTTCATCTTCGAATCGTGGTGGTGTTCGACGCGAACTTCCTCCAACCATTCCCGAATTTGGTGATGATTTTGGCTATATTCCCGACTTCGATGAACTTGAAGCCGCACACAAAGAGGAAGAGACTATTGGACTTGTTGGCGATGAAGATAGAAATGTTCCAACACCGTCGTCCATTGGAACAAGCAACACGATGGCGTCAATGAGTACGTTACGAGCAAAACGAAGCAAAGTTTGGGATCACTTTGAAATTCAACCAAAACCAGGTACTAACAATGCTATAGCTGTGTGTAAAATTTGCAAAAATAAATATGCTTATAAAACTGGTGGTCAAGGAGGAGGTACCGGAACATTGAAAAAACACTTGGTAAAGGTACATAAACTTGATCCTAATACTTTACAACCACTTGGTAGAGAACATACTCAACAACAAATTAATTCTTTGACTCTTAAAAATTTTACTATTACGAAAGAAATTTCACGTAGAGCTATAGTTAAATTCGCTATCACATGTGAACAACCTTTTTTAATAGCCGAACAAGAAGGTTTTGTTGAATTTACTAGCACTATTCAACCTGGTTTTCACAATATCTCTAGACACACACTTAAGAAATATTGTTTCGAGATGTTACATGAATACAAAGAGGCATTACTTTCGCAATTTCAAGTATCTCTTGTAGAGTTAGTTTGACAACTGATATTTGGACTAATATCAAGTCTCAATCTTATCTTGTCGTTACATGTCACTGGATTGATGAAACTTGGAAAATGCAAAACAGAATTTTATCTTTAGATGTATTAGATTCGTCACATTTCGGCTACACTATTGCTTTATATGTTTTAAATGTTGCTAAAGTTTTTGGCGTACAAAATAAAATCATGTCTATAACATTAGATAATGCGAGTGTCAATAATTCTGCGATTAGATACCTTAAAGATTCATTAAAACCAATTTTAGATGATTAATTGCTTCATGTGAGATGTGCATGTCATGTGATAAACTTATGTGTCAAATGTGCATTCGATGATGCTTTGGTACTGTTATAGAAAAATTTAAAGTATGTGGGAAACTATTACGTGAAAGAAGATATGGTCGTGACTGGAAACAACTGTGTATTTCTACTGGTTCCTCCAACCTATTGAAACTCAATGGAATTCTCTGTATCACTTGCTAAGTACTTTATTACGTTTTAAAGATTTTGGTCACTCCATTTTATAACAATATTGCTGCAGAAGCTTTATTATTGACTGAATCTGATTGGGATGTTTTAACTCAATGTGTTTCTTTATTGGAAATTTTTAAAGAGACGACCGAAAATTTTTCTGGCATACACTATCGTACTGCACCGATGTTTTTACCTTTGATTTTTAATATATTTTTTAAAATTATTGAATTTCGTGAGAACCCACATTTGCATTTTTTTGTTTCAAATATGGAGGATAAATTTTTTAAATATTGGGAGAAAATCCCACTTGTGCATGGCTTGGCGGCATTGCTTGATCCTAGTCAAGATCAAGTTGCTTTCGATATATTTTTTGATTATTACGCTAATTTCTTGGAAAGAATGTTGACGATCAAAAGAAGTCAACCATGCATTCTCTCCAAGAATTGTTTGATTTGTACGCAAACGAACAGAGTACACCGAGCAAGCAGCCGAAGCCGGAGTAAAGGTCGACACAACAAGGCAAAATGGGTGCCCTCGGCTTCTATCAAAATTTCAAGCGGCAAAAGTTCAAAGGAAAATCAGTAACAAGACTAAATTCAAATTCAACTCTACTTGAGTCAATATTTTGAAACTCCGGAAAACTTTGATGTTTTGGAATTGTGGAAAGTAAATTCACAACTTTATCATATTTTAGCCACAATTGCAAGAGACATCTTATCTGTTCAAGCTTCAAATGTTGCTTCCGAAGCAGCTTTTTCAATGTGTTGCCGAATTATTGAGGACCAACGAACTAATTTAAACGCAGATATTCTTAGCATGCTAACATGTTTACAAGATTGGTTTGCTGCAGAAAAAAAGAATCGGACTGCTGGAGTAATTGATGGATTTGCAAGCTCAAGTTCCGATGAAGACGAAGAATATTCGAAATATATTTTAAAAAAACGAGATGTAATTTAGATATTTAATGAATTTCATGTTTCAATTATTTATATTTCGTATTATGTATTTTTTCTTGAAAACACTTACATGAAAAATTGATTCACTTACCAATTAATTTAAAAATAATTAAATTATTTAAAATGATTGGTTTCGGAACCGGTTCGGAACCGGTTCATCCACTACCGAATTCAGTAGTGGATTGTACCGGTTCCGAGTTTTTGCCCTCGGAACCGGAACCGAACCGGAACCGGTTAGAACCGATTTCTACCGGTTTCGGTTCCACTTGTTCCGGAACTAGTTGGAACCACTCCGAAACCGAAATCATGAAACCATTAAGCATGACTAGCTCAAACCTCGTATAAAACTTGAAAGAATGGGTAACTTAAAAGGTATACCGTCGCACGGTAGTTCGGGCTTAGTTACTATCATATATGACTTGAAGCTAAATCTATTCCCAAACACTTGGCTCAATTTGATAGTGGTTGTCCAAGCCTACGTACATATAATCCAAAAACATAATCCAACTATTGTGAATAATGAGGAGGAGGAGAAATAGGAGGTGATTTTTCCTAACTTTAGAAAGTAAGCCACGTTTTCTCCTAGGATGTGAAGGCTGTTAAATAATTCATGAATCTTGCTAAATTGAAATTAAATTACACTTGTTTAAAATATCAAGTGATGGATATTTTTAGTTAAAATTTATATTCAGAAGTCGGTAGTTAATACATTTATGTGAAAATAGACCTGGGAGGCATGGATAATGTTTTCATCGTTGTCGTAGTTAGCAGACACATGCAGTAATGTGAGGATTACGTGTACAAACGGAAAACGCATGATCATCTTTCCCCTCGTCACATGTCTCACATCCATTAACATCCCAAGGAAACTCTAGTTAAGATCAATACCGAACAAAACAGAGAAGATACTGCGGAATTTGCAGAAACCCGGAAAGGATTGCTCTCGATCTCGCCAGCTCTGTTCCACTGCGTGCGTGAGTCATGTGATGTGTTCTTTCTTCGATTAGCGCGGGATTTTGTCGGCAAATCTTTTCGGTTTTTTTTGTAAAAATGGCAACTTTACCGCAATCCCATGTTGGGGATGTGGAATCAGCTAATCCTCGCAACGCCGGCGGGGAGCAGGCTCCCGCCACGAGTGGCGGATCACTTGGTGAGGTTACGGATCTGGAAGCTGGAGCAAATGAAAATAAGCCATGTTTGGGGAAATACGTGAGCGATTGTCCTTGTAGAATTTGCCATTTGAATTCGGATGCAGCCAATCAAGATTCTGGGCCGCTTTTTCAACTGGGTTGTTCATGTAGAGATGATTTGGCGGTTGCCCATAAACAGTGCGCCGAGGCTTGGTTCAAAATTAAGGGCAACAAGTAAGCTGATTGTTTCCAAATCCTCGAATTTGTCTGGCGTTGGATTCTTGGCTTAGATTCCTTGTAGCCTTCAGCCTATCACTTAATTTCTCCTTGTCTACTGTTCTCCGACTCTCGTAGCTCGTTGTATAAATGTCTTTAGTTTCATTAAACTCAACTACCAAACATTAAAGTTCCACAAATCAATTTTTCACATATACCTGCGATCGTTTCTCAGTGTAATCTCTAAGTTTTGAGCTGGTCCGTTTTTCACAAGTTTCAGCAATATTCGAAGACACCAGTAGCATTATTTGGTATGAAAGACATCTTAACAGTAACTTCTTGTATCTCGCCAATCATTTTCATAAAATGAAAAATCCCACATGTAGCAAGATTTCATCTTCCATCTTTAATTAGCCGAGTCTAGCGCTTTAGCAACTGCATATATATATTTTTGGATGTAATAGCACGCAGACACTTGGCACACGTCTATACAATCAAGTCAGTACATGTCAAGCTATGCATATAGATTTGACTCACGTTTCGAACTGCAGAACCTGTGAGATATGCGGATCCATTGCACAAAATGTTTCTGGTACGAATGAGGCCGAGTTAGCACAAGCGCGCGATGGATCGAACAACTCTGCTACAACCGCGGCAGACTCTCGAAACATTTGGCAGAATCACCGAGTTCTCAACTTTCTGTTAGCGTGTATGGTGTTTGCATTCGTCATCTCTTGGCTCTTTCACTTCAACGTGCGCTCGTAAAATGAACAAATGAGACCAAACGCGAAGGATGCCCAGACGATCCACTGGATTTTGTTGTAGTTCTTCGGTTTGGCATTGGTTTTTCACCATCTCGATGTGTGAACTAGCGACGGCATTCAAAAGATATGTGTTTATTGTAGTGAGTGGTATTGTTGTTTAGAACTAAAACAGGGAGACAGAGGCAGTATGTATCTGTTATATTCCTGTGTTATTCAATGGTTTATAGTTTACACAGCTGTTTGAGAAGTGCTCTGTTTCAAATTAAGTTATTTTTCTTACAAAATATAATGTCAATAGTTTTTCATGGTTCAACCGCTTTCCTTTAATTGTGTTCTCTCTCAATCTTTGTGAGTGTCCAATAACTTATTTCATCTTACGGAGTTACGAACTTTGTTCAAAATCACAGAAATTATATAGATATATTGAATTAATTAATTTAATTACAAAGGAATTTGGGCTCTCGAACAAGTTTGTCAGCGGAATGGGCCGTAACATTACTCGGTCATCTCCAAATGAACGAGCCCAATAAGCCAGAAAAATGGAACGTTCTCGATCAACTATAACCGGCTGTCTATTTAGAAGGTTTACGAATATGCTAGAATCGTCTCCTTACTCATATATAATGATTCTTATTCCAAATTCCATAGTACAGAACTAGAAAGAAAAAATATTCTAATAGCAGAAGGGTTTGATATTCTGGATTTAAGTACTTTCAATCGAAGAAATGTCTCTGATTCCGAATTTATTTGGCAATCGTCGGAGCAGCAGTTGCGATCCATTTTCGATTGACATCTGGGCCCCGTTCCAAGGATTCCCATTTTCAGGTCCACTAAGTAATGCACATAGCGCTGCTGCCGGAGAGGTCTCTTCATTTGCCGGTGCCAGCATCGACTGGAAGGAGACGCCGGAGGCCCACGTTTTCAAGGCTGATCTTCCGGGATTGAAGAAGGGGGAGGTGAAGGTTGAGGTCGAAGAAGGTGGAGTCCTCCAGATCAGCGGCGAGAGAAGCAGAGAGCAAGAGGAGAAGAACGAAAAGTGGCACCGCGTCGAGAGGAGCAGCGGCAAGTTCCTCCGCCGGTTCAGGCTGCCGGAGGGTTCAAAGGTGGAAGAAATCAAGGCGGCGATGGAGAACGGAGTGCTGACCGTCACCGTACCTAAGGAAGAGACTAAGAAACCACAAGTCAGGGCAATTGACATCTCCGGTTGAGGGGTCCATATAGCCTCTGATTGCTTCATAATTAATGCATGCTTCCATTAAATAATGATAATTGTTGCCTTCTTCTTTAAACATGTGATCAATAATTAGAACTGGTATTGTAATTATTTGAAGTGTAACTTAGTTACTACTTCTCAGATTTGTCTGTATTGTCTGAGACTCTGTTAAGTCTTGACCATTGCCATCTCTGAAAATTTCAAAGTTCTATGAACTAAATTTAATGTGTCCAACATTCTTCTGTGAAGCCTCTGTGAAGCCACGGTGAAGTACAGGGAGGTTCAAAATGCCACTCCAATGTCCTTTATGGGGAAATTTAGGAAAAAGGGAGCGATAAACAGATTAATTCGATAGAAGGGAGCGAGAGTTCTTTTACGTTTTTATCCTTGTACCCAATCACGTTTTAGTTGTTAAATTATCTAATAATCACCGATTACATTTTTAAAAACCCAATTAGCAACTTAAAAACATCAACAAATTTAAAAAAGTAAAAAAATGACAAACGCTACACGACTTTTAAAAAACGTAAGACCTCTTCCCTACCATCTCGACGAAACAAACATAGCACAGCGCGCGTATTCTTCTTCGACGCACGAACGGCTCTTTAGTTTTCTTTCCCTTCATCCGACGAAACCTACCAAAAACAAAAAACATCATCGCCGATTGTCATTGTTTGAGTTGCAAAATGGTGAAACGCAAAGCAATCGAAGCAGTGGAGATGGAACTACAAGAACGAACTTTCGGCAATAACCGCGTGGTACGTACCCTCCTCGGCACTTAACCTGAATGATTTCGGCAATAAACGCAAAGTTTATGTTATTGTTATTGTTTTCTACATTTCATGTTTCGAGTTATGTTATTAAATGATTTGAGTGTTTGGGTCGCGATTAGTGAGTGTCCAGTATGTGCATGTTGGTGGTGAATCTGTGAACGAAAATGGGTCGCGAATAAGTAGACGGCGTGGGTCGCGAATAGGTAGACTGATGTGTGGGTCGCGATAATTTGTATAGAAACGTGTGGGTCGTGAATTTGTATATCGTTGTGGGTCGCGAATAATTTTTTACTGTCGCGACCCATGTTTTGTCTTGCTAATTTTCTTTTCTGTTAAACTGTCTTGTAGATTGTGTGTCCCACAAAACTCCAGAAAGGGCAAGTTTTTGACTGCAAATTAACATTGGGATCACCATTCCATGAAGTTTGTCAAAGAATTCTCGAATTTTTGAATGAACGTGAGCTTCAAACAATGGTCCAAGACGGGCAGTTTGGCAATCTGATTAGATATGCCTCTGATTATCTGAACTCGAACCAATTATTATGGTTCTTGATCAGCAGGCAGACCGTGGACTATGGGACCGAATTTTGGATAATCATCCACAAGAGGCCGCTCTGGTTTTCTTTGCTGGAGTATGGGCTTATAACTGGGCTTAACTGTTCAAGTACTTATCCTGCGATTCCAAAGGAGGATGGATTCCGTAGAAGGCATTTTCGTGGGATGAGTACGGTAACATTGGTTGATTTGAGGGCCCGTATTGATGAATATCAAGAAGAGGCTGGAGTTGATGAGGTTGACCAGGAGAAAATTAAGCTGGCTAGCTTATACTTTGCCTCCGCAGTGTTGGGTCCTCGGAGGAAAAGGAAGAAGGAAGTGGTTGATCCAGATTGGATGCGGCTGGTGGATGATATCAATAGTTTTAATACCTACCCATGGGGTAGGTTGGCCTACGAGGAAGTTCTATTTGGTCTTCGAAAAGACCTCCGAGCTAGATTTGAAGAGTTTACAACTTTAGCGAAGAAGAGGAAGCGGGATCCAAAGTTCAGCGGATTTGGAAGCCTCCACCTCAGTGGCTTTGTTCAGCCATTGCAGGTATATTTTATTTACATGTTTGTATAGATTAATTTTTTAAATTTGATATGTTTCATTTAAAATAACATGTGGTTTATTCTTTTTTTTTTTGTAAGATATTGGCCTACGAAATTTATAATGGTGTTGCTGAGGCTTTTGCAACTCGTAGAGAGGATGCAGATGTCTCACTGCCCCGGATGTGCCACTGGGTGACGAGGAAATGGCATAAGAATCATGCCCCTTCGCACAGTGATGTCGTTGCTGCATTCAGTAGTAGCCCATGCGAGGTAAGTATGCATATGAAATTCAAATGATCAGAAATGTGTATTTGCTTATGTTTTTGTGTTAAATTAATGTAGGACGCGTGTTGGATGCTTACTCCGACTGATGCGGAGTTGTCTGCGCATTATATCTCTGGTAATTTCGTTGTTTCGAATGAATGCGCAGTGACACGACACATGTCGGAGTTGATGAGTCGGGGACTAAAGGTAGTGTGCAGCCAACGGTGCCTCAGTCCATCCCATGACAATCCACCCCCTCAGACTCCATCCCATCGCAGTCCATCCCCTCAGACTCCACCCCATCGCAGTCCACCCCATCAGACTCCACCCCATCGCAGTCCACCCCTCGGACTCCACCCCATCAGACTCCACCCCATCGCAGTCCACCCCCTCGGACTCCACCCCATCAGACTCCATGATCGTGCGGGGTGCATTCATCGAAGGTGGTCCTACCAATGTACTGGAGACTATTCTTGTGTACACGAAGGGGGAAATAGATGATTGGCCATCAACATCATGGGATAAGACAGCTTTTATTTTGGTGCCGTATTGCTTCAATGGCCACTGGGTTCTTGCTAGAATTGTTCCAGAAGCTAAGAAACTGGTGATTTTGGATTCAGACCATAGTGTGGATTCAAACTGAAAGATTATTCTGGAAGAAGTCACGCCACTAGCTCGCATGATACCGCATATTTTGGTGGCGATGGGTGTTCAGACTGACACAGATACCCAGTGGACTATTAGTCGGCCAAAAAATTTTCCCAAGCAATCTCTAAGGTATAAATTGCCTCATTTATTTTAGCTATGCCTTTCGTTTATTATTTTTCGATAATGTGTTAATGTTTTTTTATGCAGTGGTGAGTGTGGAGTTTATGCTATTGCAGCTGCAACCTTTACATTGGCTGATCGGGATGCTTATACTCTAAACGATGCAATAGTTGCAGATTTTAGGAAAATTTTTACTTGTTGTTTGTGGGATCAATCGTGGTTGTTGGATTGAGAGTGTGTGTACTTGTAGTTGTAGTTTTACACGTTATTGCGTTCATTTTCTGATATTGCGTTCATTTTCTGTTTCTGATATTGCGTTTGTTTTCTGTTTCTGTTATCGAGTGGGTCTCGAGTGAAGATAAAGGTTATTCTATCTGAAGGTTATTCTCGATTGTGGGTCGCGAGTGGGTCGCGAGTGGAGATAGCTGAAGATAAATTTATAAGTCTAAAATTTAAGAAATCGCTGCGTTTCAACTTACTAAAACGACGTCGCACAGCGCCATAGGTGAAGTCTGAATTCTCGCGCTACGACTGGTTTTTGCGTTACGACTGGTTTTTTCTACGACTGGTTTTTGCGCTACGACTGGTTTCTCGCGCTACGACTGGTTTTTGCTACGACTGGTTTTTGCTATGAGTGGGTCGCGAGTGGGTCGCGAGCGCTACGTCTGATTTGCCTCTGCTGCCAACAGTTATATCAAAACGACGTCGCATCATGCAACTACTGATTTGCGCATCTGCTGGTTTGCGCTACTGCCTCTGCTGGTACCAGATCCCTTCCTGAAATAACCAGCAGCTGGTTATTTTAAATCATTCAAAACGCAAACGTCACTAACTAAAACGACGTCGCATCTTTCTCACGACTGATTCAGATTTTACAAACACAACTACTGATTTGCGCATCTGCTGGTTTGCGCTACGACTGGTTTTTGCGCTGCAACTGGTTCTTTGCTGCGACTGGTTTGCAAAACGACGATATATTGCTGGTTTGCGCTGTATTAAAGTTATTGCATATTTATCTTAGCATTCAGCATTGCACGCATAACAGTTCAGCACTTAGCATTCTCGCATCGCATACACAGTTAGCACACAAGCACATTGCAAGTCTCGAACAGATTTATGTTGTACATAAATCTGTTTGAGTTGTTTTAAAATATAGGATTCAGTTCTGGTATTTTCCGCATGATTTTTAAATCATACCAGATCTGTCTCCGGTGCTCTTCTTCATTCTGTTGTGTTTTTATTAGATGTTCAAGAACAACGAGCTATTGCAGCTCCAGAGTATCAGCAGCGCGAAAATTTCTAAAGTATTTCAAATGCACGTCTGCTGATCTTTTGATCCTTTTTCAGGGACCAACACCAGATTTGTGTGAAATCTGGGCGTTCCGACGTGTTCCCGAGCGTTTGCGTGAGTTGTCGCGAGCGAGGTCGTCGTTTTCGTAATTTCAGATGTCTCGCTTGAAGGTGGGATCTGCTGATAGTAGTGCGGCGAGAATTAGCGAGAGGACGCCACGTGTCGGTCAATAGTTTGAGTTGACTGCTGATCGTGTGGGTTGATCCAGCGAGAGATCTGTTGCAACAGAAATAACGCTGCTACGTCGTTTAGGTAAATTGTAGCGACGTCGTTTGACATTGTTCTTTGGCGAGGCGTAGAGAGTTCTGGTCAGCGATGAGCGCTAGAGATCTGTTCCAGCAGCGAGCCAATGCTACGTCGTTTAGATAGGTAGTGCAAACAGATTTCTCTCTTCAGATGTCATGAATTCATCGTCATTTTGCTGGGTTTAGCGGAAACTTCATTCGTCATCGTTTCAGTTGCGTGCGAGTTCTCCGTCGAATCTGTTTCGACCAGGATAAGTCTGTTTTGGCCAAGAGAGATAAATTTATTTATTTATTTATTATTTTTTTTTAAGCTGAATTTTTGGGTTTTCACAGAACCCATCCGACTCACCCAATTTGACACCCCTCGTCCGACTCCGACCCATATCTGTATGACTGTATCCGCCCCAACCCACTAAAACTTAAACGCACAACCGGCGATCTTATTTGATGCCTAAGGGCCCGGCTGACGCGTTGGCAGAAATAAAAATATTTATCTATACCTTGACATATTAATTTTAATCAAAAACATTTAGAATACAAAATAATAAAGTTTATTCAAATTAAGACACTTGAGACATACTAGTTACATACGTATGTTCGCATTATGTGAGTCATTATAAATTTCCTTCACAAAATGTTATAATATATTGTGAAGTCGACTTTTTGTAAATCACACGATTTTAGATTTTGTATATTTTTAAAGTCGAGTAGGATAGATTTTGACCTATCAATATATATGGATTTGAAACTCGTATGTATATCAAGATATATATTTTGAGAGATAAGATCAAGATAAAATATTTGAGATATGAACGGGATTGTGATTGTGATATATCAAATCAAATCAAATTTAAGATTGCAATCTATCTTCAAATCAAATCTTAAAGATGAAGATATCGAGCTCATCTCAACTCACCAATGCACCTATAAATAGACCTTCAACCATTCAGAAAAATCACACAACCAAAATACTACTCCAAACTCTGGAGTGTAGTCTATAGAAGTCTAGAGAGATACGCTGCTGAGATTCGAGAGAGAGTGCTTCGAGGATCTTTTTTGCCCACACATCTGACAACAATATGTAGGATTTTGCTTTGAAAATATAAGTATATGTTTCTAAAAGATCCGATCGTGCATGTTTCTTTGATGTCATTACAGCTGATTCCATATCTTGCGCATCTTCTCAACTGCTGATATCTCTGCATCTGCTGATCACTGTAGCTTCCAGCTGAATGATAACGTCACAGATGATGTCATCTTCACTTAGCGCTCCAGCTGATCTTTATCGTTCCAGCTCCAGCTTGCGACTCTTAGCTTCTTGAATAGCGACTGTTAATAGATTCATCAACAGTACTAATAATTGGAATCTTCTTCTTCGATTTAATTCTCCAGCAAGCTTCTCAATTCCTGTTCCAGCTGGTTCACTTCGCTCTTTAGCGCTTGCAGCTGGTTGTCATCGTTCCAGCTGATTCACTATGCTCCCGCTGGTTCAACTTGGCCTCCGCGTGATTACGAACAGCTGATTCAACTTTGGACGTCTCCATTGCTAATCCAGCTGCCGATTCTATGAACACCAAACCAACTGCTGATTGTTTATATTGCGAACCATTGGCTGGACAGATTCTTCGACTGTTCATCATCTTCTTCGATAGCTAGAATCTGTACACTCAACTAAAATTGTTAGAAACAAAATAATAGGTTTTGTGTAATTCAAAACTTAAACAGGATCTGTCAAAACAGATCCATCATTGGTGTAGAAATTGCACCATTTTATTACAGAAATTGGATCAAAATAGAGTTACGGGTTGGAGATGGCCTAAGAGATGTCTATATTTATTGTACTTGAATCTTTATGTATGAATCATACTAGTTAGATATGTACACGCATTATGTATGTCAAAATAACATAAATATTTATAATCACCAATCTAATTGTTTTATATATTTTTTGGGATAAAATAAACTAAAAAATAATTTTAAAAAATCCAGAGGACAAAAACAAAATTGTTTTGAAGAAAAGAGATGTGAAGCAAATGCGGTATTCATTGTGGAGTGGACTTTATTATATTGGCAATTTTGGGGCCATGAGTTTTTCTAATTAACGTCACATTTCCTTCGCAAAATATTGTGTTATAAATTTCACTAAGGGTGATTTAGTAAAATTTCGGTTTCTCTAACATATTTAGCTATTATTAGTTGGATTGTAAATTATAAGTTTACTCCCCTCACAATCAATAAATATTAACGAGTACACATAATAAGGGTGATATTATAATTTCACTGGCAAAAGAGAGATAATTAGTATCATAATAAGAAATTTCAAATAAAATTTTTTTATCAATCCTATCAAGAATCATAGCTTCCATTTGGAATTTTGATTTTTTTTTTTCAAAACTGTTTACAAACCACACTTTTAAAAAATAAGTGATGTTTCATAATATTTTTAGAATAAAAAATATAAATAAAACTTACATGAAACATCAAATATTTTAGAAACTCTTTTTAAAAAAATACCATTATAAAGACATTTGTAAAAAATTAGTGCAAACGAACTTGGTTGTGATTCTGGGCTCAGAGAGATCGTAAACAAAATGGGCCACAAGTCGAAACGTACCATCCGTAAAGCAGCTCCAAGCCCAATAGAGAATGTCATAGAAGCCTATCGAAAGAACCGGGATCACACATTCACACCTCTCACTCGTAAGCCGCAAGTGTATCTTGCTCAAGGGGCATCAATGGCGGTAATCGAGAGTTTCAAGAATTTGCCAGAATATTCTTATGTACATTATATATTTGCGTTTTCCGTAATCCATCTTCGTATCAAACGATTCAGAAATATTATCGAACCTCGATACAGCTTAATATAGCAAAATAATGTCTCTAATCCCGATCTTGTTCGGCCACCACCGCAGCAACATCTGCCAAACATCTCCAATGGACATTTGGGCTCCCTTCTTTGGTTCCAATTGTTCAAACACACAAGAGAAAACACAGCGCACCGCAGCCAAAGAGGTCTCTGCATGTGCCGGTGCACGCATCGATTGGAAAGAGACGCCGGAGGCCCATGTTTTCAAGGCGGATCTTCCTGGCTTGAAGAAGGAGGAGGTGAAAGTCGAGGTGGAAGAGGGTAGGATTCTTCAGATCAGCGGCGAGATAAGCAGAGAGCAGGAGGAGAAGAACGACAAGTGGCACCAAGTGGAGAGAAGCAGCGGCAAGTTTCTCCGCCGGTTCAGGTTGCCGGAGGGTGCCAAGGTTGAAGAAATTAAGGCGACAATGGAGAATGGAGTGCTCACTATCACCGTGCCCAAGGGGGAAGTTAAGAAACCAGAAGTCAAGCCCATTGAGATCTCCGGTTAAGGGATTCATCAACCTTCGAATATGTAATATGATTTTCTACATGATAAGAATAAATAATTGTTTGTGTATTAAATAATGAATTATAATTGAATGAAATAAAAATACACAAATATAAATATATAAACACTGCCATTGTCTCTTGTTTATTCCAACCATTCTGCTATAACAAACACTTCTTTCGCATACAAGTTAACATCTAATCAAACTCCAAATAAAGTTCTTAAACTTCGATAAAAAAAAATGAATTTTAATCAATGAAATAACTTATATATTTTTAATATAAAAATATTATGTTAATTTCTAAGACAATATAAATAGGAATAGAAGTGTAGTAAAAAAAATCATGATAGTATTTTAATTTAGATAAATTATGTCCATAAATGTTAAAAGAGAATTTGCAATAGAGAATAACTTTTAATTTTGTTAGTTAAATCTCATGAAATTCAATTATTTTTTGTAAGGATTTTATTTTAGTTTAAATGAAATTACATCAAATTCGACCAAATAAAGATAAATCGATACCCATTATACATATCGTGTGTGAGCATGAAACCGTGAAAATATGTTCAAGTAAATTCTTATCCGATGACTTGATAGTGTTTAGATACAAAATACTAAAAATGTCTTTTTAAGATTGTCTAAAATGAAATGTTAGATCAAGTTTTCAAGGTTCGGCAGAGTTCATTCCGTTGCAGTTATTATACTCACTATGTTATCGTCTCACTCAAAATTATGATCCAGTACGAGATAAATAAAAATATTTATCTATACTTTGACATATTCATTTTAATCAACAACATTTAGAATAAAATAATAAAGTTTATTCAAATTAAGAGACTTGAGACATACTAGTTACATACCTACATTCGCATTATGTGCACTCTCAAACTTGGGTGAGGAAAATAAAAATTCAATAACTATGTAAAATTAATTTACAAAAGTTAAAAGAACAAAAATATTTATAATCATCGATCTAATAGATTTGCATAGTTTTCGGGATAAGATAAACGAAAAAAATTTAAAAATCCAGAAGGCAGAAATAAAATTGGCTGAATAAAAGAGATGTGAAGCAAATGTGGTAGTTATTGTGAAGTTGACTTTTATTATAATATATATTGACAATTTTGGGGCCATGAGTTTTACTAATTATCGTCACATTTCCTTCACGAAATATTGTAACTACAAATTTCACTAAGGTAGATTTAGTAAAAATATTAAATGGACTAATTTCAGTTTTCTAACATATTGTTTGATTGTAAATTATAAGTTTGCTCTTCTCACAGGCAATAAATTTAACGAGTACATATAATAGGGTGATATCATAATTTCATTGGCATTAGTATCATCATAAGAAGTTAATTCAAATAAAAATATTTTATCAAGCCTATCAAGAATCATAGCTTCCATTTGGAGTTGAAAATATGTTAGTATGTTTAGAGTAAAAAAATTAAAATATGCGTATGTATAAATTTTTTGAAAATAAATGATTTAGAAAGTACACTTATTAGCAAATAAGTAAAAGATATTTCATAATATATTTAGAATATAAAATAGATAAAATTTGTATAAACATCAAATATTTTACAAACTTTTTTTAAAAAATACTATTATAAACATTTTAAAAAACTAGTGCAAACGAACTTGGTTGTGGTTCTGGGCCTCTGAGAACATCGTACACAAATATGGGCCCACCCGTAAAGCAGCTGTAAGCCCAATAGAGAATGTCATAGAAGCCTATCGAAAGAACCGGTATCATCTCTCACTCGTAAGCCGTAAGTGTATCTTGCTCAAGGGGCATCAATGGCGGCAATCGAAGAGTTTCAAGAATTTGCCAGAATATTCTTATGTACATTATATATTTGAGTTTCCCGCAATCGATATTCGTATCAAACGATTCAGAAATATTGTCATCGACACAGCTTAATCTAGCAAAATAATGTCTCTAATCCCGATCTTGTTCGGCAACCGCCGGAGCAACATCTGCCATCCATCTCCAATGGACATTTGGGCTCCCTTCTATGGTTCCAATTGTTCAAACACACAAAAGAAAACACAGGGCAGCGCGGCCAAACAGGTCTCTGCATGTGCCGGTGCACGCATCGATTGGAAAGAGACGCCGGAGGCCCATGTTTTCAAGGCGGATCTTCCGGGCTTGAAGAAGGAGGATGTGAAAGTCGAGGTGGAAGAGGGTGGGATTCTTCAGATCAGCGGTGAGAGAAGCAGAGAGCAGGAGGAGAAGAACGACAAGTGGCACCATGTGGAGAGAAGTAGCGGCAAGTTTCTCCGCCGGTTCAGGTTGCCGGAGGGTGCCAAGGTCGAAGAAATTAAGGCGGCGATGGAGAATGGGGTGCTCACTATCACCGTGCCCAAGGGGGAAGTTAAGAAACCAGAAGTCAAGCCCATTGAGATCTCCGGTTAAGGGATTCATCAACCTTCGAACTATGTATTATGGTTTTCTACACGATAAGAAAAATACTTGTTTGTGTATTAATTAAATGAATTATTATTGAACGAAATAAAATACACAAATATAAAGATATATATACACTGCCATTGTCTCTTGTTTATTCCAACCATTCTTTCTGCTATAGCAAACGACTTCTTTCGCATATATCTAATCAAACTCCAAATTCGAAAGTAGATCTGAATGGGTTAGGTCCTTCAGCCGAAATGCCCAATGGGCCAATATCTGAAAACTATTGAATATTTTAAATATTTTCGGAGCTTGGAGAAATAACTTAACTTTGCATAAATATTATCTAATCATATATTATATTAATAATGAAAGACGATTGACAACAATATGAAGTGATTTTCCAGCCATTTGTTGTTTGTAAGTATTAGACGGTCGTTGCATGTGCTGCTGCTCCAGCCGACAAAATTAGTTTCATTGTTAAGCCAACGTGCTGGCTATTAATTAATTCCAATCTAACCGTCATCTTTAATTATTTATATTTTATTTATTTGTTTGGGTTTAGGACTAACTTCGAGTCTAAATAAATATTTAGACACGTTAAATATCCTACTATATTATAATAGCTAAGTCACTTTCTAAAAATTTATAATTACATGAAAGTTTGAAAGATATTGTGCACAACGATGGCTTAGTCTTTAGTTTTGTAACATAACTTATGCTAGCGGAATATATATATGTGGTGATTTAGTCATCTCGAAAATGCGAAATGGATTAAAATAAAACTCACTATTAATGAAACAGGATCTTGAATCGTGATATCAACAGATAGGATGTAACCGAATTTTGTCCAGTCAATGAGCTGCCACCATATTAGGTCGGGAGGTCGAGTAGTAAACTGAGGAGATTTGTTAGAGTTGAACTAGGAGGACTTTCCTGGGCGTGGTATCAAGATGGATCGTGTGGTAGATGCACCCAGACACAATCACATATTATGTTTGTCCACTTAAACATTGAAACCTAAAATTCTCTAATTTTGACAAGAATTTGTCTGTTGGACAGCATGAAAGACAAGAGGGCACCCGCTTTTCTCTAGATGTTAAATAAAGTTTTAATTTTTTGGCCCTCTTAAGTCATCGATATTTAATGCTCTATGACTTTTGTGTACTCCATTGCAATTGGAATGGATATTAAGTCAAATAAAAATACATAAATATCAAATAATTTATCAATCTATGAAGTTGTCAAAAAGTTACGTATAAAGGAATATGAAAGGGTGCTTTACATAAACTTTCGGGCTTTTAATATCAAACAGATTTCGTTAATGGGTTTCGTTTATAATTCATTAGTATTTAGACAAGAAAGAGTCCTCCAATGATGGCGAACCTAAGACTTAAATCATTCATAAAAATTCAAAAAAGCAAGCGTGCAAACACGACATATACAAAAGCATAGCACGTTGGGTGTTGGCCCACCATAATTTTTCTACTTCACAAATAACACCATTTTCAGCCTATAATATAATCAAGCCAAGGAAACAGCGAGAGTTCTTCCTTCAAAACTTGGGGATCTCCCATTCCATTCACCATTCATCATTCATCACCAAAAAAAAAAAAGAAAAAAAAGATTCATGAGGACATTGTGCCCAAATCTGGACAGAGAAGATGCTCTGGAGACGGTGCTCGAGGTCCCGATACCGGATGAGATGTTCGCTTCTAGCAAGCACAAGTCCTGGCAAGGCGTGAAATCTTGGGTGATGAAGCAACAGGTGGAGAGGGCCGGTTCGCTTTTCGGAGGCCGTGACACGGAGATTCAGTTCTTGCTAGGGGTGATTGCTGCCCCTTTGGTACCTCTACCGATACGTTGTGATCGTACACTCAATAGTAACATCAAAGGCCATCCCATTGTAAGTAATCCATCTTGAGCTGTTAATTTTCTTGGTTTTGGTGATTCAGTAGTTAAAATGTATATCTGTGGTGACAGGAGACCTCAATGGCTAGATACATAGTGCAACAATACATAGCTGCCGCCGGAGGTGAGCATGCCTTGAACTCTATCGACAGTATGTATGCAATGGGGAAGGTAAAAATGGCAGCATCGGAAATCGTGTCCGGGGAAGATGTTGCTAAGCTGACAAAGCTTAAGAACATGAAACAGGGCGGCGGCCCAGGGGAGATAGGGGGGTTCGTGTTGTGGCAGAAGAGGCCTGATCTGTGGAGCCTGGAATTGATGGTTGCCGGTTGTAAAATCAGTGCTGGAAGTGATGGTAAGGTTGCCTGGCGCCAGACTCCATGGCAACACTCGCATGCATCCCGTGGCCCGCCCAGACCGCTACGTCGATCGTTGCAGGTTACCATTTCCGAGTTTTGATTGTCAATTATTTCTTTATCTTTGTTTGGTGGCCTTGTTTGAATAAGAAAATTAACGTCTCGCCGAATTCACACCCAAAGGTCAAAAATTGAACCACATGTTGTGGACCACACTCAACTTCATCAAATCCTGCTGATAAGTCGCTGTCATTTGAAAGTTGAAATTAAATTTCCTCTACCGTTTGGTCCTTTGTGTAGGTGTGTAAAAAAAATTGGTATAGTCAATCATTTGCATATAATACACCGAAGAAAACTTTAAACTTTGCATAGATGGGTATAATTTGATGGAGATATCAACAGCATGATGTCACATTTTTCATCTCACAATTCAAAATCTGATCTTGAATCACTATATATCAACAGGGCCTGGATCCAAGATCAACAGCAAATCTGTTTTCCAACTCGATCTGCGTTGGCGAGAGAACCGTGAACAACGAGGACTGCTTCGTGTTAAAGTTGGAAGCAGATCCATCCACTCTTAAAGCAAGAAGCAGCAACAATGTGGAAATAATAAGGCACACGGTTTGGGGTTGTTTCAGCCAAAAAACAGGACTCTTAATCCAGCTACAGGACTCGCATTTACTAAAGATAAATGACCCGAAAAACGACGTTTTCTGGGAGACAACAATGGAGTCATCCATCCAAGATTATAGAACCATCGATGGTGTCAACATAGCACATGCCGGAAGGACTAGTGTCTCTTTGTTCAGGTTCGGGGAGAACTCGGGAAGCCATACCAGGACAAGGATGGAGGAGGTTTGGAGTGTGGAAGAGGTGGATTTCAATATTATGGGGCTTTCCACTGATTGCTTCTTGCCTCCTGCTGACCTGAAGAAGGAGGACCAAGTATGCGCGGTCATCGCTAAGGGCGACTCGGCGAAAAGCAAAACGCTGCAACGGGTGGTTTTGGCCTCTTCTTCTGTCGCAAAAGGAGGCGCAAAAGTGGTGGCTATTGATGAAGAGAGCCTAGAGATTTTTGTAAGAGACGAGGAGTTGAGAATTTAATTAATAAATTACAAGGTGTAGAAAAAAACACAGAGACAATGTGTCCAAACCAATTACACTTTGGTTAGGATTCTCGTTTTCGGGATAAATATAGGCTTTCAAATTCGAGTGGGTTGCCTCGTCAAATATGTACAAATAATACCATCTCAAATTTGTATATATCCACGGCAATAGCTAGTGAAGCTTTTTGAGCCGCTCTCTCGAATCACATTTTTATTGCATAGTTAGAAATCCGATTAAACGAGTTAAGATGATACCCTTTTTTTCTCTCTTTTGTTGCTAGTGAACCAATAAAATCTCATCTTTCTACATCAAGGGACACCTGAATCTTAATCTTGTTATAACTTACACTTCATTCTAGTTATAAGAATCCCTTATGATTTTGTGTTTATATATGGCACAACTCTAATTGTGTGTCTTGTGAAGTATTGAAATCAACTTTTTTAGATGATGTCTAGAGTTTTATGCCATAATAGGTGTTACTCTCGAATATAAGATGTCCATATAATCATCTAAATGCAAACAAAAGATGTGAGGTTCCATATATATCTTTTATTTCTTTTGGGTTACATAATTAGATGGAGAGTAGCAGCGATTTAGCAGAGGCCAGACATTTAGGTTATGTTAAATAATAATTGGACATATTTATTGGTAGCAACACCCTTGAAGCTCTCGTTTATTTCACATAATGTACATTATTATCATCAACAATATATAGATATTTTGCAAGAAGGCAATCATACCAACACACCAATTATCATACAAAAAGGAAAAAAGAGAACTAGAATAGGCCAGGAGAGAGAGAGATACTCGATCCCACGTTAACCAGAAATTTCGATGGCCTTGACCTCAGGCTGGTTCACTTCTCCCTTGGGCACCGTCACAGTCAACACCCCATTCTCCATCGCCGCCTTGATGTCACCGGTCTTGGCATTCTCCGGCAGCCTTAACCGCCGCAGGAACTTCCCGCTGGTCCTCTCCACACGGTGCCACTTCTCGTCCCTGTCCTCTTTCTCACTGCTCCTCTCACCGCTGATCTTAAGCACCCTCCCATCTTCAACCTCCACCTTCACCTCCTCCTTGTTCAACCCCGGGAGATCTGCCTTGAACACATGCGCCTCCGGAGTCTCCTTCCAGTCGATTCGGGCACTGGCGAACCCCGAGACATCTCGGTTGCCTGCCGACCTGTAGAATGGGAAGCCCTCCAAAGGGTCCCAGATATCCTTTGAGAAGGGATCGAAAAAATTCGGGATCAAAGACATCTGTTCGAAAAATCTTGTGTAGATTTTACTCAAATTCCTGACGTTTATATTAACGAAATGAACACCTGTATTTATACGACAAGGATAGTGGAAGGATAATTCTGACACCCCTTTTCTCCTTTATTTTTTCTAAAAAAACAAAAAAATAAAGAGCATAAAAGTGCTCCACGGAAAACTAGCTCTTTCCACCAGCTTCTATATTTTCTAAATTTCTTAGTTGGAAAGAAAAGTGGATAGAGGGAACTCTCATTTCTTGGGCTGCTTTATATGGGCTTTAACTACTGGGCTCTTATTTATCACACTCAAGTAATTAGTCGAAAGCCCACGTGTTACGGAATCTATAGCTGCTCATATATATTGAGAGAAAAGCTAAGTTTTTGCTAAGAATGGGAATATAAGATGTAATTTATATTTTGTCAAAATGAAGTTTTTGATGGACAATTGATTACAACCAGTTCCAGTGATTTTCCTTAAAAAGAGATTCAAAATTTAAAAACAATGGTATTATATTACATTATAAAAAACTAAGTTAAATAATTAACCTTTTTCTAATTAAAATCCACTCATTACATGACAATAAATTTAACTTTTTGAAAATATTTATTTAATGATTAAAACATTCAGACTTACATAAAATAAATAAATTTCCACCTCAACTACGTACACTTGTGCATACCTCTGAAGATAGTATTGACATACAATTTACTAGAAATAATGAAGAACGACCTATCAATTATTTGAGAGATAAGTCCATTGACTTAATTGTTCATTAATCAATTTACCGGCATAACTTACAATCTAAAAGGAGACCACATTATTTATGTATGTGCTGGAGGAAAAGGACGCATGGTTTACCTAAAAAATTCAGATTTGGGATTCAATGTCTCATAAATTCATATATAAGAGTACTTTTCCTATAAAACTAATGTCATAGTGTTTTCTTATGACATACCATATGAATGCCTACCATTTGTGATTTGGGGAACTTTTGACAATTTCCAACAAAGCTTCGATGAACTTTGTCAATTGTCCTATGATCTCTCAAACGCTCTCCTGGCTTTTTTATGGTAAAAAATCTTTGCTCTCATTATACATCTAATTTATTTTACATATTATTGTCAAGTGATTTTAGTCGCTAAGTTTTTCATATTCGGATCGATAATAAACTAACCTATTTTTAAAAATAACCTAACAAGTCCAATTGTTTTAACGGGATAATAATCTGTATAGATTTATGCAGAAATAGCAAAAAATACTCCTCCAATCTCAATTTAGGATTGTTAATATTTTCAAATATATTAAGAAAGTAATTAAAAATCTACGTTTTGTAAAATAATTTTCTTTCTTATACTTATTAAATGAAGTAAATAACTAATTAAATATGGATAAACTGATAAAAAAATATAAAATAATAAACACTGAATCTGGACACTACAATCGGAACGAGCGAAAAAGAAATTGATATATAAGACAGCAAGTATTATTAAATAAATGTTACAAATGACATACATATATTTTAAACAAATATATAATCGATTAAATAAATTTTCGTATTAACAAAATCCAAATTTTAAAAATAATGTATATATGTATTCAACATTAATTGTAAGTCGAAGAGGATGTCAGTGTCTCGCGGCCAAGAGTGAGCCAACACATGGCCGCTTAATTCAATCTCACCAAGGTTTTAAAATAAAAAAATTAATTAAAGAAAAGGTTAAACCAATTGAACCAATTCATGCCAACCGATTCATAACTGGTTCAACCAGACAATTAAACGGTTTCGACCTGACCAGATCCCTGACCAGCTCCCACAGAACCGGTCGGTTCGACTCGGTTTTGAAAACTTGGTCATTCTACACAGAGCAGCTCTAAAACCAACTATTCCAATCTGGTTCCTGACGGGTAAAAATGGAACCAAACTGTTTAAGATTGACCAAAACCATGTAATCATATTACAGATGTTAAATAAACATCGTTATCATATCATGTCCAATAACGGAGAATGATCTATCCTATCAAAGATGAGTTGATGCTCCAATAAGGGCATGGCAACACATGCATACCCATCTTACACTCATATTATAAGAATCGTATTGAAATTGTAGAAGATTTTTAATGCCCGACGGTTGGGATTCGTTGCCTCATATATTAGAGGTGATGCTCTACCGACAACAACCTCCTGCTTGGGCTCCACAAGTGTCTAGTATGGTCCTCTTGAGGGGGGACTTGAGAAAGATAACGATATAGTTGTTGATACCGTATCACAATATTTCAAATAAAATCAGATTGTTGTCTGTATGGATCTTCTCCCAGTAATAAGCTTTCGCAGGAAAAAGATTTCACAGCAAAAACTAGAACCAAAATTGTTTGAAAAAATGGATAGTAAAATGCACCTTTATATCACAATTTAAAAGTCGAGGAGGAGTTACGTAACAAGATAAGATGAAAATACTCTTGAGATTGGTGCAGCTTCCAGTTCATGGTTGCCATGTCCCAGGTCTGAAAGATTCACCAGTTCCTGTCGGCTCTGAAGACCTGAAATTAAAGTAGATGCATATTTGCAAGTGAAGGTTATGAAGTCAGAAAACTCTTATGCCACAGTTATGAGAATCAAAAGGCGGTCATACGAAAATCAGATATGACGAGTAATCAATTGAAATTCACTTGCTAAAATGAAGCAAAATGAGCAACTTACCGAGGCTCTTTTCTGATGTAACTTGCGGCATCTTTCTTTGACTGATATTCTTTGGAGCCCTTGTCACTACATTTCAGATAAAATTTATGAACTATATTGAAACAAACATAGTAATTTCTAAACCTGATGTTCAAACAGTATCCTGAAAGTAACAAAGTTTTAGTCTATCCTGAATGTAACAAAGTTTTAGTCTACTCAAGCCAGACTACTTGGTTAAATAAACTGACCTGGTGACATCCGTGGAATCAGATGCTTCGATTTTATTACCTATGAGATCAATACAATATAGCTGATTCAGTGTAAGTGTGGAAATGCAAAACCGACAAGATAAATGTTTCTAGAAAAAGATACGAAGGGTTCCAGCTCATGCAGTCAAAACTGTAAGATCTTTAGAGAAATATCTGCCTTTGGGAATCATTTAACACCCTAAGGGGAAGGACAGAAATACCGCATGTTTATCAACTAGATCCAGCAAACAATCAAAATGTGCCAGAATATCCTCGAAAGACAAGCATCAATAGAACAAGAAGGGTTTCAAACAATCAAACTGAGACATAATGCCAAAAGCAAACAGCATAATGAAAGTGACTGAAACCAGTGAATTTAGAATCCATTTCGCCTAAGCCCGCACATGACGACCATTGTAGATATCAAATATACATAAACCACCAGTAATAAACAATAACAGAGAAAACATTTAATACCTTCTGAATCAGAAGGAAATTGTCGGATAAAGCTTTTTAAATCTGGTCCTGCAGCTTTTCCTATAAAAAAGACCATGCAAAATCAGTGCTTGTTCGCACGTCATATCATAAAAAGTAGGTCCTTGTTTAAATTAAAGCTTAGAAGCTTACCAATGTTTGTGGCTTTTCCTTCTTTAGCTTTCTGTTCCTCTTCTTCCTTCTTAAGAACTGGGAGTGATGAAAATGGATTAAAGGCTACTTTCAAGAATAGGGTAATGGTAATAAACAATCTATGTGAAAATCAGTAATGAAAAAAGCACTGGTGCAGATAGCATGGTGATAAAAACAGCTTGAGTTGCCATAGTCAACAACAAAATTCGTATTTGGAAGAGGATAATATACGCCTAAAACTTATGCTACATTCATAGGCATTTTTATGTGATTCATCAGAAAAAGGAGCTCAATTTTTGCTTCGTTAGTCTTTTTTGATCAACAAGTATCTGGCTCAAATAAAAATCAGGTGAGTATAAAATCAGTGAGACTCACGAGCAACACTGAGTCTAACACGTTCCCTTCTTGCCTCCAGTTCAGCCATTTCCTGGTATAAAAACAAAACAAATTTAAATTTTTTTGTCACAGAGACCATAATAATGACTGATATAACTTTCTCAAGACAACATCTTAAGCCACAAGAAACAAGGCCTTTTGAAACCCTTTTGGCCCTAAAGTTAACAATAGGAGTAGAGACGTAAACAAGTCATTTCCTTCTTTGCAAATAGAAGCTTGGGGAATTAATAGGAGATAGAGAACCACTGTTAAAAAGTAACCTGCAATAACATCGAAAGAATTAAGTTTTATATAGGTTTGACTCTGCTAGAGAGGAAGAGGAAAGAGATATACAGTCGTTCAAGGCCCACGAACAGAGACTATGCAGCAGCAAATTCCAATCTTGTTGGTGCTACATAACCAGTGTTCACGTATCTGGTGCTATGGAAACTAAATGTAAACTGGGGAATAATTCTATGTGCTGACAGAATTCCAGTGTGCTATAATCAACAGTCCAGTTATTTAATTTTTCAATCAACTTCACCAAATCTTAAACCTTTTTATATAATATAAATATAGATTAAAAACATTTTTAATGCACTTAGTCGACCATTCAAAAGAGGAGGGGATCAACTGAACTACAACAAATGGAAATTCAAAAGCAATCATGAGATTATTTTAATAGGGCTTAAACCAAGAACGTATATCAAGATTAGTCAAGAGTCGTAGCCATAAAGATGGAGGATTCGAATCAAAGGTGCACATTGGGGAAAATACAAAAACTTAAGAAGAATAAAAGAAGTGGCATGTCATCTACCTCTGGAGTTGGAGCTCTTTTACGCTGTCCATTCAACCAGCATATCCATTCAACTACAACAAAACTATTGAAACATAAATAATTACTGATCACAAAGAAAGAGCCAAAGACTTAATGTGAAATGTTAACCATGTCCTTAGCGGGTTACAGGCTAGAGGCGACCATCAAGCAAATTCATGAAAAAAAACAACGATTTCAAGCACCAAAGGAAAACAAAAATTGGTAAACAAAATCACACTTAAAGCAGCAGCTAATTTGGTTCTTGACTTTAACAATCACAATAATGGCAAACAAAACCCATAAGCAAGAGTTGTAGGCATTCATAATGGAACAGGACCATATTGAATAGTTTCAAATGTATTGAAGGGCACCAGTCAGCTGTAAACCGTAGAATAGTTCCAAACGCAACTGAAAGGAAAAATCATTTCAACCAAGAAATTAGAGAATGAGAGGAAGTACCAGGAATGGAGGTGGGTTCATGCTCTCCTTTAAACTCCACCCATCGTTTCTCCTTCACTGATAAAAACATAAACAACCTAGAATCAGCAGCAATGAACATTCTTAAGTCAAGACACAACCGTATAAATATAAAAAAAATAAAAGATGTAATCTTTACGAACTATTGCCCACACTAGCATTTTTGCCATGTTCAAACTTCGGACATTCACATTTAAAACTAAAGCCAATTCCTATTAAATGCCGCTTTTCATGCCAAACAAACGACAGAATTTGACCGTTTGCAAGATAAGCAGATTGAGTAAAAACGAAACCCATGACAGAAACCTAAGATCACCCAGAACCTACACACGTCATCAAAATCGAAAACCTAAAAGAAAATAAGAAAAATTCGAAAGGAGCACTTACTAACACCATCGAGTTCTTCATGTCTAGCGTAATACCTATTCCCCAATTTATCCACTCCAGAAAATGTTTTACTGCTGAATAGCGCAAAGAGCCTCGCCCACAATCTAGACATAGCACTTTTTCAACTCTTAAAATTCTTCCTACAGCTACGAGATGCCGCGATTAAAGTCCGCTGAATAGTGGTAATGAAAAACGGGGAAATTTGGGTGGGAGTGAGGGAGACGTGTTTTAATTTGAAGGAAGGGAACTAACAGGCATGTGATTCTCGACCCAATTTAGATCTCACGATATAAGGATCGTTCTTGACCCAATTTAGATCAGCGTTGATTCTTCACCTAATTCATGACTATAGATCTAGTACTCGATCCAATTCATATTCACGATCCAAGTGACCTAATCTCGACCTAATTGACAAAAATTTCTCAGCGACTTAATCTCGACCCAATTGATAAAGACTCGACCCAATTAATGAAAAGCGCGACCCAATGATAAAAAAAATTCACCCCAAACTCGACCCAATTATAACAAACTCGACCCAAATTATCAAAAACTCGACCCAATTGGTTTTATATTTTACATATTAGTTATATTAAATGTTAAATATTGTACAGTTGGTGTAGTGGTACGAGAGTTCTTTCCCAATCCTTGTACCAGTGTTCGAGTCCAGACTAAATCAAATCAATTATGTTCTATACTTTTCAAATATCAAACATATAAAAAGACTAAATACCCTTAAAATCAATCCATTTAACCAAAATAAAAAAATGTCAACTCCCTTCCTTTTAAATAACACAGGAATGAGTCATATATATTTAACGGACCCATGAAAAACATAACCGTTTTCCAGTTTGCTTGGATTTCATGGAAACTGTGTCTTGGGTGGTGGGATGAGGATTAATTTTAGAAAAAGTTAGCTTATTAATGGACTAATCTTATATAGTTTCGACATCTCTTGACCCATATAGATTTAAACCGAGTCCGATATCTCTGATCCATAAGTAGACAGGAGTTCGGGGAAGATGATTTATGTAACGGACTATTAGAACATACTTCACAATATTTAGTGGGAATATGCATTCACACGAAAATCGAATACATGAAACTGGAGATATTACTCCACATCACCATGTACGAAGGGGCCGATGAAGATTATTGGATTAATATGAAACAGCTAGATTCGGAAATACCTTGTGCCCATATTAAAAACCTAAGTTGAACCCAATATAAGAATATACAAATACAACCAACCACGCCAGATTTTATACTTGTTATAAATAGTTAGATTTGTAGATAATCATAATCGATAATATTTATATAAATAGCTTTATTATTGTATTCCTGCCATTATAATTTATAATTTCAATCATATCTATTTAACAATTAAGATAATTACATTATCTCATTCATTTCTCTCACATTATCACACAGGTCATTTTCTCTCATCTTTATATATTTTGTTTTTTTATGAATTTTTTTTTTTGAAAAAACTTACTGGTATATATAATATAATTAAAAAATGTGCTTTATCCAATAAAAAGATGGTTAGCAGATAACACATCCATGACTGCTGAATGATAAAAATTGTGTATGCTTCCTCTTTCTTTTTTTGTTCTTTGAGTTGTTTCCTCCTGTAATTATGTACACAGAGACTGAAATTATCACACTGTGACAGCGTCAAAAAGATCGAAGGGCTACAACTATGTGCCCAGTAAACCAAATGAATGGCATTTCTTTCATCCAAAAAATTTCTGGAGGATTGACAACGATACAAGGCGTTCATCCCTACAGAGTCCCATCGATTCTCTCTGATCTTTCGAGAGCAATCTGCAATAAAATTGACGAATCAATCAAGACGAAGCACCGTAGAGTGTTTTTCACCTTTTTAACAACAGGTAAGTATATACCACTGGAAGTTGTCTACAAGCAACTAAATGTTTGAAATAAAATAGCCAAACCGGGCATTAGCAGAGATGTCATTTTTCACAATTTTACTGGACATGTCAATATACGTAATAAAAGAAATGTAGAGTTGGTAGCTTTACCAGTAGAAGATCTTCATCAGTTCCAAAGGATTTATGTGCCTGTTCCAGACACCATGAAGTAATCATCTCACGTTTTCTGCAATGTTGATAAGTGTGAAAGCAAAACTAAATCACTGCGTTCAAACAACTCCACAAATGTAAGAAGAATATTCAAAAATTCGTCAGCCAGAAACATCAGTAAACTTGGGATTGCTGCTTTATTGAAATTCAGATTTCTGACGTAAACCAACACACGACATCATACACAGACAGAAAAAACTTGAAAACCTTGAGCTGGCAGGATCCCGAATCTCAAACTCATCTGTAAGAGCATCATAGCCACAAATAACAATATAATGCCCTGCAGAGCGAGTGGTAGAAATCAGACTTGTGTGTGTGATGAACTAGATCATGAGGGCAAAATCCAGAACATTGAATTGCAATAACTAATAATTACAATTTTCAACGGTGTTACTTTCAGTACAATTCTACACATGAAAACAATGTTTTGCAAAACATTACAAATGCTACCAAAAAATCATTACTTGATTGTTCTCACCTGTGTAGCTGGTGCTTCCACTGCAGATATCGGAGACAAAAACACCATCAGGTCGAGAATTACTGCATCCAAGAACATAGGAAGAGTTAGAACTTATTCTCCATGTTTGAACCGTGAATATGTCAGGAAAATTGTGAGATTATGGAAAATAGTTAACATCCTCTTTTTGTTCATTCAGCATAAGACCACTACTCGACTAATATTCCCAGGAAATAAATATGAAACATAAAACATCCTTTTGCATTTGTTTTCAGAGAATACAGTTTTTACAGCAGATGTCAAAAAGTAGTGGGTAAAGTATTTCAAAATATTTTAGTATAGTCTGCGTTATCCAATAATGTAACTAAATTAAGAGACTGAAAATAAAAGAAGATAATTCTGCGAAAGCGAATGAACATGATTTTGCTTTTTTTTTTTCTCCCAATGGTCCCAGAAACAAAAACTAACAAAGGCTTGAGTAAATAAATTTATGGTAAAACTCATAGATAATGAACACAGATAAGACACCACAAACAACAGGCTAAGACTTGTCGCAGACAAATTCGGACGTAAGAAGTCTACCGAAAGCCATTGGCACTTGTCTGATTAATTACGTTGATAGTTTAAAACTTTTAAAAGTTCAATGAAGTTTTATGTTTTTGGTATCTCACAGGACTCAGCTATACTAGAACAAAAATTGGAAAATGAAAAGAAAAAAGGGACTTCCTCAATCAAGCAATGAAAGAGATAAATCTGCATTCTACCTTAGTTTATACTGATCAACCAAAGCAATAGCAACAAATTTTCCAGATGTGATGTACTCAGAAATCTCACTGGTGCTAACAGATCTGCACTGCATGCAATCAAAAAAGGACAAAAGGTAGAAGTAGTTACTGATGTTCGGCTTTCTGATCACATAAAATCGAGGCTTTGTGAAAAGAAAAGTTGGCCGTAGGAGAGGAAAAAAAAAAGAAAGGCTACTATGAAGAGAAGTTATGAAAATAACATCATTGAGATATATACACTTGTTTTGCATCTTGGAATTCATTGAAGAAATTTACATGAAACAATTTGGTTGCTTATCATTTTCAATCTATTAACAGGTTTGGTAGATGTTCAATCTAAAGCTACCATATTAAGGAACTATTTCATGAATTTAGATCAAGATTTTCTGAAAAGTATTCCATTGACAAGACATTTTTATGGGAGAAACATATATATGAGGAATGTCTTACGAACATAGATAGTAGTTTGTACCTCTACAAAGATTCCAGCTTCTCGGGCTTCCCTGAATAGCATATTTACTCGAACTAAATCGTTAGGTAATTGCTCCTGCATAAGATATCAATAACACAACATATCATGGGAGAGGTAATGATATATTATTTAATATGCAAAACATACAGGGATGAAGGCGAGTTTCAGCAATAACCATTGAAGATTGTGCACACAGCCCAGCAAAAAGTTCATGCAAGACAAATTGATGAAAAGGGGGCAAAACAAAGGCATGATGGTTGCTTGACATAAGCATGTAATGGGACAAAAAGCAGAGCATTTAAGCAAAACTCAACATCCCAACTAATTTGTGATTGTGTCATTAGCATACATTTATTCTGCCAAGTGGCACCAAATCCACAAGCCCATCTTTATAAACAGAAAGTTGAAGTAACCAAAAGGCATACTTCATCCTTCAGAATTTTGATTAGCAACTTTTACCTGACGCAAAAGCTAACAAACCATGTTTACCATGAAGCTATGTGTAAATGGAATTGCTGTGAAGTTGATCTTCACGGGTTATATGACATATAAGGAATCAAAGAGGTTACTCATTATGAGATAATACCTGTCATAAAACATATACCACTTAATCCAAGCATTTAATTATGTACACAAGTCCACCGAGAATATTACCTTGTAAAAGGTCTCAACTGAGAAATCTGGGTTGGCTCCCAATGTGACTGTACAGTAAGTAAAGATCACAGAAAATTTTTGCAGCAGATATGCTAAATCAACTGTCCAAATACTGAAGAGGAAACAGGAACAAAAGGATAGACTGTCAGAATAATATTCCAAATCTACTAACATTTGTGACACACTCTTATGAACAATCTACTGATAGGAAAAAAAAAAGGAATACAGCTTATAGGTACTCTGCGAGGACGATACAACATAAGGCACACGCTGAAAGAAGCAAGGGAAAATTTTACGAGGTGTGAATTATAGTTGTAGATCTTCTCAAAAACAAGGTACCTTGTAGTGCCACAAAGATCTTCCAGATCTTGAATATCACAGTCATAGACCCCAAGCGTTCTCAAAACCATCAGAACACAAGCAAGACCACAATCCCACGTGTACTGCTGATTTATATGCGGGACCTAGAATGATTTACATACTTCAGTTTATTCATGATGAAGAAGCTGCATGCAACTGAATTCTAGATTACCATCTAGCACCTAGGACCACTATATAACTGAGCAAGTTCACATCAATAACAAGACCAACTGAAGAACTGAAACGAGACTTACATCAGTGAATTGATGCAAATCAGAAGTTTTGCAATGATCTATGGTTGATGACTGTTTTAATGAGTAGGCTTCTATAAAGGTCAAGCTATTATTTCCAGACGATCCTTCAAAATCTTCTCCATCTTGCTTTAATAGTTTGTTGAGAACGAGATGTATAGACCACATCATTCAGTATGTTGAAGTGTAATAAATATATCCCAAGAACTTCAGTTGGTCTCAACAACAGTATATAGACTAGTTACAGTCTAAGAATAAAATGATTAAGTTATATATTTTGGTCGAGAAAAAGAATCCAGCTGCTTCTATAACTGTACTCCAAACTGCTTCTATAACTGAACTCCAAACTTTCTAGCAGTAACAGCTGATGAATCAACAACACTTCAGCATTTTCGAACAAAATGCCCTGAAAACCATTCGAAGAACACCTTATTAGTTCATAATTTCTCTAAGGTCTATGTTCTTGGTGTCAAGTTCCATTTATAAAAATCAGCTAATTTTCAAATGCACTCACAAAAGTTTGAGGAATTACTATGCCGAAAACCACAGATATCATAAGCCAATTTTGCCGTCTCAAGAGAGGAAAAAAACAATTTTTCTGAAAAGGTTATTGTAACATAAAACCCAAATCGCCACAGAAATGACATGGGGACTCCTAAACCAGCTGGTAAGAATATTTGAAACACGTGATCCCTCCAAATCTCTCCCATGAGGCATGATGAATGTTGGACCCGATCCAACATAAAATGAAAAAATCAGAAATTTATACCTGCAGGCTTATGTACTAACCAATCTTGCTACATCTAGACACGTGACAAGGGTATTTATTGATAAATGGTCTTTTCCTTCTCCCCCATCGAGCCAATCACATCCAACATATCTCTATTGAAAGTAATAAGAAAACATCGTTCGTAAAGTACTGGAAACGTTAAAAAAATATAGCTCAATACTAAAGGCACAGCTAATTAAATTTTATACAGACGTCGAAGATTTCACGTAGAACCGGTGTACCAAAATAAACCATCCAACAAACAATTGCAGGAAACAAACCACTGAAAAAACGTCGATTTGCGGTACACCAATCATCGTATATCATACAGAAACAATAACCACCAGTCTAGAACAATCAAAAAGAAAGTTTCACGTAAAAATGGCAAAGTATCAAAAAATATCAGTCTTAGATAATCAAATAACGCGGTAATAGATACAAATATATAAACATTATTGCATAAACAAGATAGCATAACTAAAAGGCAGCGATTTCGCGAGGGGAAAAAGTACCTTTTCGGTTAATTCTGTTTATAACGCTTCGGATTCAGAGATGTGGAAGAGAGAAGGCCTATCAGTGAATGTGTTTGATTATTATTTCTCTCTGTTTTTTTTTTTCTTCTTTTCTTTTTCGGGGTGGCAGAATAGATATTTACAATGATTGGGATCCACCAAACTTATCCATATTTGTGACATTTTAAGATTTTCTTCCACGACACATTTGTTAATTATAATCTATTAGTTATTATAAACATTATAATTTTCATTTCCGTGATAAAAAAGAGTTCAAAACTGCGATTTATTTGATTCAATACAAAAACGATAAGAAAATGAAAATATCCAACTTGTAAACTAAAGTTTCTTTATGGTACGAGCATTAAATAAACTAGTAATTATTATTATTATTATCATCTTCATAAAACATGAGTGGTTTATCTATGTTTCATATGATAAATGTCATACCAATGTTTTTTTTTTTTTATCAATTTTGACTGAAATGATACCTCACATTTACTCTCAGGTCTATAATCACAAAGCATAGTATAATAAGATTAACACTTATACGTGTACGTATGAATTAGAGAGGGCGAGATATGGGCTCATCGGCCACGCTTGCGGCTATGAATCACTTTCATTTTGAACGGGACTCGCGAATTAAAACTAGACGTTGATCTCCTCGACTTTATAGATTCTACGACTTGAAGAAATTTGAAATCAAATCCATCGTTCCCGGTAAATGTTTTCAAGTTAAATGAAATTCAATCCCTTTTAAAGCTTCTTCTTGTTTCTCTTTTCTTTCACTTTTCGGACACTTTAAACTGAGCCAATCGAGACTTTGGAGTGCAAATTAATTGCACTGGATGAGCAAAATTTTCGGGCTGGGTGAATCAAGCTACGCCATATATTTCTTGATCCGAGATAGCTGTTTTCTTAGCTACTCTTTTGGCGCTTTCAATTTTGGATGCTGTAGTTTAAATGGAAGGTGTAACTGAGAACAACAAGAAGAAGGAAGGATTGGATAACTCTTTGTTAGATCCTCTGGGATGGCCCGTAAGAAGAGCAGCAGAGTGCGTAAAGAACAATGCATTTGAAGGAAAACGAAAGCTTTATGCTAATGGTGATGGTGGTGTTGCTTGTTGTGAGTTAAAGAATCAAAGATCAAAACTTTCAGGTCAGATATGAAGTTTAAGTTTCATCTCTTGGGAACCTGGTTTCTGTTTAGTTGAATACAAAGATTGGTATAGTTCGTTGATTTGTGTTTGACGTATCAAGCAAGTCACATATTGTGGTTGTCGCTATGATTTTGGATTCTTCATGAGGAGTTGAGCTTTAATGGAGTTTAAAATTATGCGTAAAAAATTTTAACTTCTGGCTATTGATATTGATACAATTGAATAGAGTTGAAGATGATGAAAGAGAGGTATGCAAAACTTTTACTTGGTGAAGACATGTCTGGAAGTGGCAAAGGGGTTTCCCCTGCCTTGGCTATTTCGAATGCCATCACCAATCTTTGTGGTAAAGGCTTTATTAGTTGTTTCCTTCCAATCTTACATCTTCTAAAGTTACATCATAATTCTTATTTCTTGTATGAGCAGCGACAGTATTTGGGCAACTGTCTAGACTGGAACCCTTACAATCTGAGAAGAAAGCAATGTGGGAAAGAGAGATTGATTGGCTTGTTTGTGTGGGTGATCATATAATAGAATTGGCACCATCTTGTCAAACATTTCCTGATGGGACTGAGGTTGAGGTAATACTTATTCGCTACTCAAGAAACCTGCATTTATAATTTGTCTGGCATTACTTAGAGGGAAGATCTCTCTTGTTCAGAAAAGTAGAATGAAAATGGTTTAGTAAATCTTGCTCATTTACAGTAGATCGTTCTGCTTCTCTCACATTGAGTTGAATACTTGACAATTTAAATAGCACAGCTATCTTGAGTCTGACTGAACCTATGCCATTTTAGTGACTGTATGGAGTTAGGAGTTGATGTAAGATATTTCATTAATGGTCACCTTCGACTACTTCAGGTCATGACTTGTAGACAAAGATCAGATCTTTTACTCAATCTCCCAGCTCTTCGAAAACTTGACAAAATGCTACTAGTAAGATCTTAACGTGTGTCTTGATTTTCTCGCTGTTTATTTTAATTAAATTATCAATTGCACATTGCTTTGGTTTCAGGAAATACTAGACGGATTCATTGATACAGAATTTTGGTACGTTGATAAAGGTAGAATAGCACCAGATGCCAATGGTGCTGTTTCATATCAGAAAGCCATTCAACGTGAGGAGGATAAATGGTGGCTGCCGGTGCCACGCGTCCCGCGCGGCGGTCTTCCTGAAGACACGATAAAGCAATTAAACCACAGGCGTGAATGTGCAAGTCAGATTCATAAAGCTGCAATGACTATTAACAGCATTGCCTTGGCTGAGATGGAAGTTCCAGAATCATACTCAGAAACTGTTCCGAAGGTTCGAAATTCTTGCCTTTATCCGTTTAAATGCATATTATCAAAGCAAGATTCTAGAAGAAGATCAGATAGTTCTCCACCTGAAAATATTTATGGACTCTCTATTTCTGAGCAAATTTAGTTTCTTGAAGTAAAATGTTTTCTATCTCTCCAACGGCAGAGTTTCCGGTACTTTTAAGTCCTCCTGCATATCATATCACTAAACCAAAATGACATTCTGATGTTGATTCATTCAAAAATGCTAGAACGGGCGAGCCTGTCTGGGGGATGTCATATACCGTTGCATCGCTTCCGAACATTTCTCCTCGGAGTGCTTGCTTGATTACCTCGATCTGTCTACTGAGCACGCAGCTTTAGACATAGCAAATCGTGTGGAGGCAGCAATCGACTTATGGAAAAAACAATCCACAAACCGTTCCACTGCTAAATCTTCTTGGGAGATTGTCAAAGAGATGGTGATAGATGGAGGAGACAAGAGGGATCTGCTTGCTGAAAGAGCTGAAAGCCTTCTTCTATGTTTGAGACAACGGTTCCCATGTCTTGCACAAACTGACTTAGATGTCAGCAAAATACAGTGCAACAAGGTCTGGACCAATTACCTGCTAATTTCATTCTTCTTGAAAGGCTAATCTTTTTGCCAATCTTTATAATGATCAGTTTTCCTGTTTTTTAAACTCTCAAGGATGTTGGGAAATCCATTTTAGAGAGCTACTCGAGGGTGTTAGAAAGCTTGGCATACAACATCGTGGCACGTATCGATGATCTACTCTACGTAGATTATATAAGCAAACATTCAGACAGATCAAGCATGATTGGCCACAGAAAGGTTTTAGTCCCTATTTCGAGCACTCCCTACCGTACAGCATTCACCGCACCGAGCTTTTCGCCTGCTCGACTTAGCTGCAGCCCTGTGAGAGGCGAGAGGAGTCCACATCTTGGTGGCTATGGCAGCAAACCATCCCCACTTCGTGGATTAGGAGTAAGAAGGGTACTCACAAATTACCTTGAAGGCGAAGTAAAGTAAAGGATTGAGTTGATATTATAGGAAAAAATTTAAGTTTAAAAAAGATTGGTGGCTTGCTTGATTTGAAAAAAGGGACGGGATTTCATGTAAAAATGTTGGATTCTTTTACAAGAATTCGCTTTGAATGAAAGATGAGTTTAAACCAACCTGCATGAATTCTATGTTCATAGGGAATAATCAGAACTAATTTTGTAAATACTAAAAGAACAGAGACAGCTGTGGATTTCATGAAGAGATTCTACGCAATAATAAATTTACTCAAAAACACTATAATTAGGAAATGAAAAGGGTATTTGTTGATTTAAAACTTTGACATAAATCAATTTTATTGGTTTAGACTCATGTGTGTGTGTCTATATATTTTTATAGATGTTTTGTAAGCAACTAAAAATATAATGTAAAGTAAGTTATCCGTGATCAAAATTGAGGGCAAGTTCAGTTCTCAGCTAAACTGAAATAAAAGTTACAGTTTAATACGATCTAAGTTTTTTAAACTCTGGGCCAAACTGTGTTGCCCGACTCGAATAGTCCAAGCCCAAGTTTCATATGCGCACCGTGCTATCCTACGCCAGAACATCGGCATCAAGAATTCCAGATGTCTGAAAAGCAAATGGACTGAACTTTTACTCTTTTAAATTCCTCAAGGGCAGCACAGCCATCAGAAACAAGAGCACTCATGTCGGCAACCAGCATCCACATAACGGCGCTCGATGGGATCGTGAACGTGAACTCTCTCTTCACATTCGCCGTCTTCATCGGCCTCGCATGGAACCCAACCGACCCCAACAACAATCTCATCGATCCGACCCAGAAACCCGACTGCTCGCCCAGCTCGAACACCGCTAAACGCCTTGTGTCCTTTCACGTGTACTCCTTCAGCTGCTTCCTCTTCTCCAGCCTCGTGGCGCTGGGGCTCAAACAGGCCATCAGGCTGGCCCGAGACAGCCCGGACCACTGAGATCTGGCGCTGGTGAACAAGACGGGTCTCCGGGTCGGGTACGTGTTCTCCGCCGCGGGTTCGGTCTGTGGTTCGGTTTTCCTGATGCTGGCTCTGGTGGACGTTGTGCAGATAAAGCTGGGAATGCTGGGTTGTCACGGCGGGAGCAGGCATGGCTTTGCTGCGGTGGTGCCGCTCGTAATTCTGGTTCCGGCGGGGCTTTTGATCTATGTTTGCACTGTACTCTACGCATTCACTCGTTAAATCCTTTAAAGTATCGGCGATTTACTGCTTTCTGTTAAGCAAATGCTTAGTTTTATTAAGTATTACTGTTCAGTGAACACTCTCGTTTATAGTAATTAAGTTCGACATCAGTCCAAGTCAACGGAAATTTATGGGCTATTTCACAGGAAAATTTGTTTAGGTCCAATATCTGCTCATATTACTCAGCCCAATGTCGATTAGTTTTGTGAATTTACATTTTGGGATGGTTTCTGAGTGGGAAGGTTAGGATAAAAATAACTTTTTTGACATTCCTAAAAGTAATAATTAAATAAAACTTTAGCAATGTTTATATTTTGGGATCGTTGGTGAATTGTGAGTGGGAGTTTATGGATAAAAAATTCGAAGGTTAGGAGAAAAATAACTTTTTTGACATTCCTAAAAGTAATAATTAAATAAAACTGTAGCAATATTTATATTTTGGGATCGTTAGTGAATTGTGAGTTGGGGCTTATGGATAAAAAAAAATCTTTAACATCCGTAAAATTATTAATCAAAATTAATTTAGTAATTATTATCAGGTATTTTTTGGAGTCGAGAAAGAGAGTTACTACAAATAATTGAGTTTTAGCTAATCTTGATGTTAGATACAAATTTTTAATTTTTTATCAATAAACTATCGATATCATTGTTCTAATCACCACCGTCACATTTGACCGAAAAAATGAAAAATAGGTGAGGATAAGGAAAATAAAACTACAAGTGATAAAGTATTCCGATCAGGTCAGCACAACTCGAATCAGATAAGTAAGGCTCGACCCAGATCAGCACAACACGCCTTCGATCGGATTGTTCCAGAACTTTACACGATGGAAAGAATGAAAAATAGATAAGGACGAGGGGGAAAAAAACTATGATAAAGTATTCCGAATTCAGTAGAATTGCATAAGGGAGGAATTGAATAGCTTAAATGGGAGCTGATGAGCCGACAAAACACCATCGAAGCAGAGACTCGTATTGCTACCTAACAGAAAAAGCAACATTTGTCGCATAGTTTCTATATGATATGGCAAAATCGTTGTCATGTCAACAAGTTCTCTCTAAAATAATTTTCAGAAAATATATATAGCAGTAATTTATTTTCGCAAGTGTGGAGTCATGTATACGTAAACTAACTCATGATTGCCACAGAAAAGAGTGAAACAACGATTGTATTCACGCGTATCACACGTAGTAGTCCAAAACCCGCCACATATGGCCAATGCCGGCATTGAAAATCATATCACCTCAGTTGGTGCTCCGTCCACTAACAGCAATGGTGGATTTCTAATCACTCCCACTCCCGTTCTCAGCTCCACATTTCCCTATATAAACCGCAGCAACCCCTCCAACCAACTCACACATCAGAACAAGAAAAACAAGAATCTTAAAACTAAATTCTAGCTAGCATGGCAATGGAGAATCTCATGTGCATTATGGTTTTCATGATCATCGGGATGGCGAGTGTAAGCGGCGTGCATTCAGCTGGCGAATGTCCTAGATCAAACCCGGACATGGAGGCACTGAAGCTGATTCCATGCGCCTCTGCGGCTGAGGACGCCAACGCCGCGGTTTCGAAAGGTTGCTGCACTCAGGTCGAGAAGATCGGGCAGAACCCCAAGTGTTTGTGCGCGGTTATGCTGTCCAACACGGCCAAGAACTCGGGGGTGAAGGCTGAAATCGCCATAACCATTCCCAAGAGGTGCAACATTGTTGACAGGCCGATTGGTTACAAATGTGGAGGTACATAATATATGCATATATATATTAATTAGTTAGTTGATATCGGTAGCTGTCTCTAAGTAACATATTATTTGATATTATGGTTATACTTATATATTCTGAAAATTGATCTTGCAGCTTATGTTTTACCTTAAAATAGCTTGGAGGAATCGGCAGTCTATTCTCCTTACAAGTGGTGCCTTTTGCCTTTGAAGCATGGGTTGTGTATCATCAATCATGTTCTACCTTTGGCAAATAATAATGTAATTATAATAATAAGTGGAGAATAAAGAAAGACACTTTTCTTTCTCATATATCCTATTTCCGTTCTCTTTCTTTAACGTGCTTGGCATGCCATACTTACATCATCATCTTTTTTTTTTTTTTGTCTTAAGTAGATTCATAGCGTGGATTGACTTGAATTGAAAAGTGGTGTGCCACGATGATAAAAAGTTCACATAATATAGACAGAAATTAACTTTCCACTAAATAATAGATTATTCATCTTTATCTTAAACAAAATTATGATATAAACAAGCTCGTGTCTTCATTGGTATCAAATGAACTTGGAAATTTGCTCCATAAGACGCACGGAGGGTCTTCATAAAAATATTGTAAGATGTCAGATTTTCCATACCGCAGCCAAATAGTTCATTACTAGCTCTTCAAATACAGAAAGTCCACGATACCAAATGTAATAACATATATTGATTTTGTCTTTTTTAGTTGCTTTTGAATCCACAAATATACCAACGGCTTCCATGAAAAAATGAGGTAGAGCCAACCCACAACTTGTCCATATAATCAAACGAGATCCCTTGCGAATATCTCCAACAAGGTGATTGTACAAACACAACCACACATGACTCAACGTGGAACCACTGGGAACGTCCCAGTATATTGTATGTGGTCTAACGTACGACGTAAACCATACATATTAACCGCTTCCATGGCGGATCTGTATCCTCCACCATAAGCTGGAGAGGCATCGTGTGCTATCTGGTGCATGAAAAACTCGCCTAGCTTAGTCTCCACACTAGACTTGCCGCCTTTCTTAGACGACGACGACGATGATGCTGTTGATGTAGATGGCATGCTTGTGGATCCATACGACCATGATGATGTAGACGTGGGAGGGGGGGCGTTTCTGGTTCCGGGCATCACCTCTGACTCGAGCCACAGGTGAGATAGTACTTGACAGATACCTTCCTCTACCTCTGGCTTAAGATTACGGTAACCTGCAAGGGACATAAGAATTGGAGAAATAGCTCGCGTCAGCTATAAATTCTTGACCTTAGGAAAATCAGTTCAAGTAAAAGTATCTGCAAGTTACCATTAAGACGTAGCCATCCGTGCATCAACTCATGAGCCAGGATCGCACCAGTAAGTAGTCTGCTTCAAGAATTGATTGGATACGCCATTAAAAATAGATACTTTTCGCAGAAGACAACTTTCACATGGAATTTTATGTGAAACGGAGCATCACAGGTTACCTTGGAAGGCCATACAGTACAAGAATGGCTGTAACCTCACACTTCCTACTTAGTTTCTGTGGTTGTGTTCGAATTCCTACCAATCCACGGCGTTCCATTCTTGGTCTCGTTTGTATCTGAAAGCTCATATAACAAGACATTGCATAATTATTCAGGGCCTTAACAGAAACTATAAAACCACATGTTTTGCTATTACTTCATGTTTATAGCATAATACGATAGTAACAAATCAGAGTAAATTAACTACAATCTCATAAATAACCAACGTAGAACATTACAATGATCTATTCATCGGGTAAAAGTTTGACATCTTAGAATCTGAAACAGAGGATTAAACCATATAGATGATGTCGAAGATCTTACACTAGGAACGGTCTGCTCTTCAGACAGACATAAACCTCTAGTTTCGGGCATATGAGGGAAACCCTACAAGGGAAAGAAAGTAAACTCATAGCGCATAGAGATTAAGGCAAGAACAAAAAATAAGGGAGACAATCATTACAAGTTTTTCTCCTTCAATAGCCTCGTTTAGGGCTTGTCTCTCAACGAGAAGCATTGGGATTTGCTGATCGATTCTCATATTCATACCCTCATAGTAATCTCTAATGGTATGGTACAGTGGTTGGCAGTCACCAGTATCCATGATAGCGGATTCCATGCACTCTAAACATATGCTCCGGCCATCCCCTAGTGATATATATCTTGTATTCCATGACTTGGAAAAAAGACAAAACTCTTTAGTTGAAGCATCAACGTGATACAGTTGACATCCATTTTTAGCGCATGTACTAACTCTAACAACTCAATACCTCCAAACGTTCACAACTACAACACCGTGCTGTGTTGTCGTGTTCGTGCGAAGGACAATATTTTTGGGACCAAAACGGGTGGCATCTGTACTCGATCAGGCCCACTCCATTAGTCGGTATCTGTGTATGTGTATAGATGGAAAGTAGAACATCAATCTTAATAGCCACAATTTGATCGATCATGATTTGCGAAATGTTATAAAGGCAGAAAAATGATGTCACATACGAATTGATGACAAACTTCACACTTAGGATGAGTGAGCTCTTTGAAGCAGGACTTGTGATATGTATCTTTCCCTGATAAAGAGAACTTGAATCAAGAAAGAAAACCAATAAGAACTAAATTGGAGAAATATTCCTGTCTTGTAATTTATTTACACGATGAGATCGAGAACCAAAAAACTGATTAAATGATATCGTTGGCCGTGTTAGAAATCACTTGTCATGGGAGGTAATGTAACAGTACTTTTACTTTATTACGCTCCTTCATGTGTAAACTGGAGGCTTTGAAACATATGTTCAAAATTGATATTCAAGGCATATGCAAGAATCTTGGAGGATATTTGACAGCTGTACCAGAAATATAACGACCCAAAAGCAACCTGGTGGAATAAAAATGGATTGTATCTATATGATCCTAACTTGTGACCTCGGAACACAAAATCTCAATCATGTTAGAACCACTTCTCTCAGAAGTTTGAGCTCATGGGAAGCGATCCAACTATAGTTCCAATATTTAAAAGGTCATAACAACTAGATATGACAAGTCATGTGCAAGAAATGAAACAATTGCCCCTCTCCGGCCAGTAGCGAAAATGTTAATGCCTTGAAGGTGAGGCAACTCAAGGATGCATCAAATATATAATATACTGTAACAAATACCTCATGGTCAGCAATTGGATAACCACATGCATGGCAACGAAAACATTCTGGATGGAAAAACGTCCCCATGCATCCCAGATAATTTCCATACCCAATTTCACGTTTGCAGCCTCCACATATTCTGCAATCACAGGATTAGCCATATCATTACCACACGTAACTACGTAAGCACTGAAACTGGTATAGAGGTCATAATAAAAAATAATACACCCAATTTAAACATAAAACTACCTATATCCCGGGGGATAGTAATCTCTTTGGCTGTGTGGAGGATATGCTGCATTCAAATCATCGTTTAGTGATCTTGCTAGATCTTCATCAATCTTAGTTTGCCATCTATTTCCTGCTACATCATCATCAATATTCGTTTGCCATCTGTTCCCTGCAAAATGATTTCTTCAAGCCCTCTAGTTATGAAGTACGGTTTAGAGAAAAATCTTAAGAAAAGAGTTTACCATTTGGTCTCCTTATATCTTCAGCCAGAGAGAGTGCAATTGCCCTGTCTAATTCTTCTTTTTCTCTATTGGCTCTAGGCCGGTCATCCTAAAGATATATAAAGTTCAACATATTCAAAGAAAAAGTCCAAGGAATGATAACAGCAACTTAATGTGATTGATGATACTTGTGCTAACGGAGGTATCAATTATGGTCCTTATGGCTAAACAAAAATTCTATTTACAAAAATTTCAATAAAGAAAAATGCATGATTCTAGCCCATCAAATCCTTTAATGATGTGGAAATGAATCATGTATTCGAAAATGAAGTGAATAACATATATAGATCAATGTGAATAAACTCTTCAACTTTTAACTGGGAAGATCCCTGTCCATATCATTAACCATTGACATGAATTTTCACATCTGCTAGTCACCAAACTAAGCTTCAGAATAAGAACTTAATGCCACACTGTAGAAAAATGTTTTCAGTTTCCTCAGAATATTTTTCAAGTCAACCGGACAGATAAAAATTAATACCAAGGATCTAATCGGGGCACGCCAGGCCATATTTTCGTCCCCAAGAAACTGAGGTTGCTGCCTACCGGCTGCAACACCCCGATTATCGGTGCCGCTCTTGAAGAACTTGCTTAGCCATTTCATAAACCTTGACTTCCTCTCTGTATGAGACGAAAGCGCGTGCCCTGCTTAAACCCAATAATCACCTCAAATCATTAATCATCTCATTCATACATGGAAGAACACACATGTCTTTAATCAATTAAGAATCAATCATGAGTGTCATTTGAGCATCAATGAAGAGTTAAATTCTACGTCACACATTTGGTCGAATCAATTGCAAGTTTACGCAGATATATAAGTCTATTCCATTTACCAAACATACCGACAGCAACTTGATATTCAGAATGAAAAAATCTGCTTACATGACTATAAGCTAGCCAAAATCAAAAGGGAAATCACAGAAAATGCCAGACCGCAGAACAGTAAAAAACAATACCATGAAGATTGGATCAAGTGAAATACCAATTGCTCAAGAACTACAAGTACAAGCAAAATTAATCAAATGGGCAACATCTAAAACGTTAAAGCACGGCAGTTTCAATCAACTAAGCAGATAAGACGTACCGTAAATGCACGGTTGAGAGAGGTGGTTGATTTCTGAAGATGGCATGGGTCCTAGAGGGATGGAAATTTATGTATAAAAAGAAGGGTTCCCGCGGTTTTCGAGGAGTCCAAAAGGGAGGTTCCCAGGCGGTGAAAAGGACTAAGAGAGATGAAGAATACAAATGACACGAGAAGAAGTGTAAGAAGAAGAAGAGGAGGAAGAGAGAAAGAGAAAAGAGAAGAATGGCATCATCCATAATAAAGCTAAGTTTTGAGGGAAAGAAAGATGAAAGGAGAAGGAATCCGTGAGAGGGAAAAGAGATTCTTAGCTTGGGGAAAGAAATGAAGCAAATGAATGGGGAGTTGAGAATCTACTGAGACGGGGGGGGAGTGGGAAAAAAGAAAGAAAGGGGGGAATATATGGAAAGTGAAAAGAAAAGGTAAAGGCTGCAGCTTGGACGGCCGAGAATTGAAGTTGTCGAGCGAAGAACACAGTTGAAGGGTTCAGATAGTGAAGGAAAGCTCCATAAAGAAGAGATCAGAGATCAATCAAGAATCAAGAATATGTTGCATTTGAAATTTCGTTGTGTGGAACTTGAGAGGGACAGGAAGAAAACATGAACCGTTGAGTACCACGATGGAGATTGAAGTAACATGGCGCCGTCATATCATCGCCAATCCGTTCACATCTTTGAGCTAAGGATATTAACTATACATAAATACTTTTACTAAACACGAAAAAATATGGAATCGATGGGCTTATTCATGTTCGTTAAAGAATACTTTGATTCTGACAAATATGTTTCCATGCATGCACATGATGTATTGACGTTTCTCCTTCTGCTCTGTAAGCCATGTTTGCATTGAGAATTTAAGATTCCAAAAAAACAAGACAATATATATATATATATATATATATATAGTCATGATGTGGTGGGCGCGCACAATGGACGCCTGTGTGGACGCCTAGAGATGCTCAGCCGAGCATCTCCACAATTTCATGAGATGCTCGGCTGAGCATCTCCAAGCGTCCACACAGGCGCCCATTGTGGACGCTCACACTATCAACTTTATATATATATATATAAAGTTATGTTAACTCGCACGGACGAAACTCGAAACTAGGATTCTTTAGTGGGTTGAAGAGTGAAAGAATTCATATTTTACTTCAAATTCATTAACAAAATTAGTTTATAAAGTTTCGTGTATCATAATTTTATAATACTACAATTAAATATTTTAATAAAAATAAAATAAAAATATATAACAACGACAAAATATCATGTAAATAAAAATCTTTAATACTACATTTTACTCTATGAGATTTCTCATCAAATCATCTATTATAGATTTAATATCTAACGAATTAACAAGCTCTCGATATTGATATAAATAGTCATGTAATCTGCCAGAAAGTGATCATCAATCTTATTGCATAAAGTTGTCTTGGAGGAAGCCGATCAATTGGCAATTGCTAGCCGGTTAACAGTGTATTGTCATTCAATTTCTAAACTTAGTCGATTAATTGGCAATTGCTACCTGCTGCAATCAAATTATCAGTAACAGCGACCATGCGGTCTTTAATGGCTCATTCTCTTATATGGTGAAAAGATCGTCTAACCACCAAAACAAAGTAAAACAGCTCTTGAAGTCTAACAAAATCCGCAAATAAAAAAAAACATTAGATCGAACCATATATGATAATTTGGTTTGATTTTTTTGAAAAAAAGAATCTCAACCGGACCAATATTCTTTGAAAAACAAATCCAAACCACCCCTAGCTTTAGTTAAAAAATTATGGGCATTATTTATACTGTTCATTGAAATAAAACTCCTATAAACTAACTTTTGATATGTTGGTGAGATTTTCTTTTATGATTTTTAAAATACATTTTACCCATCTAACTTCATATCTCAATTTCTTTCTACATCTCATATTCAATCTCCCGATTCAATTTCAGACATTAGTGACTTTTATTTATAAATTAAAACGGACAATTTCGTACTCCACTTTTTTATGTATCACACATAGCATGTCTCATAACCTACCAGTATATGGAATAGTAGATATCATATGATCATGAATACTCATCTATGAACAAAAAAGTGTACAATTGACTGGGGGATTGAATGCTTACATTATGATATCAAATTCGGAGAAGAAAAATAATTTGAAGTATATATATATATATATATATATATATTGTATATTTTAAACCACGACCCCTTCTTGTTACGATCAAATAACACCCGAAATTAGCCCCTACCAATATAAATGCTATCGGTGAGAACCGTTGGAGACCGAGTTGAAGGTTTTGTTGTCTCTGGAATGGTTAGAGGAACCTAGTAGATCGGACACAGGTAAAGTTCTTCTTGATTGGCCAAGAATGTTGGATAATTGATGAAGGTAACCCGAAGTATATGACGAGTAAGAAACCATTTTAATCTTTTTTCTTTGTGGGGATTATGCATGCGATCAATGTCATTGGGTCCTTGTTGGAGACAAAGGGGTAATCGTTATCTCATTCGCTCGTCAATGTTGTTACTTATACGACAAGAAATTTCACTCGTTGCTACCTATGTTGGGTTGGAACCAACTATTTTTAGCGACGTTTTACTCATAATCAACATATTAGTTTGAAATTCCAAAACTATAATATCTTAGCCCTATTTTATAATATAACTTAACAGTTACAAAATAATTGATTGGAACTCAAAGCAGTTTTTTTCCTTGAAATAAATGACTGTACGAACACACGATTCATATAATGGAGCAGTGCTATAGTTGGAAGTAAATGAAATCACATCTTCAAAAATTAATAAAATCTCGAATATTTAATCTATCCGCATGAATTAAATTATAACATAGGTAATTTAGACCGTGGGGGAAGCCTTAAGACATTAAGGGTTAAATCTGCTCATTGTTGCCTTGTCAAAGGTATTAGTAAAAGGTTGTTGAGAGTTGGAAATCCAACATTCCATGTCAATGCTTATATTCTCATGTACCCAAGTGGAGAGTTGACATATAAATGATACCTCGAATTCTAGAAGAAAATTTCTGTTTTTATTATATCAGATATTTTAGTTGACATATTGGCTTTAATAACATTACATATTGGGATCATAGAGGTATCGGATTCTTATTATATTGCCCGTCACGGTTATTATTCTCGTTAATAAAAAAAAAAAAACTTAACAATTATATTCCTCTTACTATATTATATTTAGTATATATACACTAAAAAAACTACGTTCACGGTTATTTTAATACTAAAGATTGTTGATTAGAATGCCACCTTTTCTTTTTAGTTGTCAGCGATAAAAATTATTCCATTTTCCATCGATCGATAAATATAATTGAATTAAAGATTATTCTTCCCAAAATGCACATATTTGTCTCCACCGTCTAGTGAAATAAAAGATAGAATCTTGACAATAAGATCGAACAAAATCAAATTTATTCGTGATGTAAAGAAATTAGGAAATCTTGTATGGTAATCTAAGACATTCACTAATTCATATTTTGTTAACTAGATCTTGTAGTGCGATTATTAATCTCGCTATAGGTTCATCTTGATTAAAAAAATATAAAGTTCATGTCTGGTTTCACATATTTTAAGGATGGTGGATATTAAATCTATCAGGACAAACCAAAACTCACACATCATATTTAAGTTCCAACTTCAACTATGAATATAATCTTTGTAATAAAAGTTGAAAATTGAATCCGATTTTGACCTTTATTAGTATACATAATAGAGCGAAAAGAAGATCCGGCTGTAAGTTGTTAAAGAACAATGTAGTTGGGTCTCTCGATCATTGACTTATAATTTGTTTAATTTAAACAACTAAATAATTCATTCACGACATATGTGCAACCCATCGTCCATTTTCATTTGAAATATGCTTGACGAGGCTTTGAGAGCTCTATAAACATCTTGAAATGTTTAATTTGGCAATAAATTCTAAAAATAAATGCAAGATTCTATTTTCTGGAAACAGAAGATTCGGGTTTTTCAGCAATGGACAGAGATCTCAGGGCAGGCCCCGACCCGAATATGATGGTTTGGCAATGTAGGTTCGCGAAATTAAATAATTGGGCCGCTGGAGAAGCGGGAATAGTTCAGCTCAGTTGGGCTAATAGTTGTGCTTCATCGGGCCACTGTCCAGTGGACCTGTATTAATAAATTGAGCAGAGGGTGCTTATGAACATGGTTGATGACTTTTGAGCAGCTTCTATTTTTTTTCATTTTCTTTTTTTTTTTCAAACGAGCTTTTGAGCTCTCATTGATCTATAATAAATGAAGAGATTCGGTTAATTATGCTTTTGCTTTATTGATAAAAAATGATTGAAGTTTAAAAATTCATTTTAAAACTCTCTCTTACCTTATTAAAGAAAACCTCGTCGAGTATTAATTCTTTTATATTTCATCTAATCATACAAAAATATTATCCAACTGGTCATCGTATTATAAAATGTGGCTCTCTTGATGCGTTTAATAACTCTAAAATCCAGTTTGCGAAATTAGATACATTCAGTATTCAACAAATAGAAAAATATTTGAAAAGTTATATGGATACTACTCGTCTAGCTATCATGCAATCGTCAGATTATTTCTAACTAGTTTAGTATATGCGACATTGTTGGTTGAAAAATAATTCTTGATTTAACTCTGATGTTGCACTCCTCACTGGCTTTTTTAGAATAAACCATTTAGTTTCATCAAAAAGTATTAGTCGCTATATGTTTCATTTGTTAAAAAACATCTCACGGTGGTCAGCTTCAGACACAATTCATCACCATTAATTTTTTTTTTTAATTTTTCCTGACTTAAAATTTTGTTTATTTTCCATATGAGATGTCGTCAGATTGTCTAAAAACTCACAATTTAAGTTATCAAAACACTGAAAGGTTTTCTGATATTGTTTAAATTGTTCAAGCCAAACTTAGTGTTGATATATATTTGTTTGTTCCCGATAAATACACATATACACACTCAAGAATACTTGAATTACATGTTTGAAAATACTTTTATTTTGAAATATAAGTGAGAGCATAAATCTAGAAAAATAGAAATTTTAGCCTCTGATAAAACGCCAATCAATTTAAAAAGAAAAAATAGCTTTCGCAAGATATTATTCTTTTTAAGAACACGATTTTCTTAAAAAATTTAGTGCTTCTAGCCTGTCTTCAACTAAATGAGCTCTAAATACATGCAATCTTTTATATGTTTTAAGCGAATAAAACATAAATTTATTAGTTTTGGTTTAAACATTAGTTGTTGCATTCGTAAAATATATGACGAATAAAGTTTATTTTAAATAGAGAAAAACCTGGAATTTTTGAAAAAAATATCTAAAAAAAAAATTAAATTAAAAGCCGCTCTTGAATTTTGAATCTCTCTCAGAAATTCGTATCACACAGAGAAGCTAAGCATAAATCACCATTTCTTCCTAACTTCGTAAAATCAAATAATAAATGAGTTCGTCGGGGTCCGTGAAATTGCTGCTGGCAGCGAGCGGTGGCGACACCGTCAAACTATTTGACATCTCGGTGGAGCCTCAAAATCCTTGCGTTCTCACCCATTCTCCTTCACCGGCCTTCCGCGTGAATTCGGTTAAGTGGAATCACAATAGTCAGTAAACCTTTTTTCCCCGTGAAAATGTTTTTTTTTCCATTATTGTGAAATGTTCTTTGAATTTTAGTTATTCTGATTTATGCTTCGTTCTTTTTTTTTCTGTTTGTTGGTTTTGGCTGGTAGATTTGGTGTTGGCGACTGCGGGAGAGGATAGTAAAATATATCTGTGGAGAAAGAATGGGCAAAGCTTGTGGACTGTTGGCGAAACTGTCGAGGTACATTTTGTTACTGACGGAGATTATCATTTAGAAAATTAATTGCAAAAACTGGAGTTGAAAGGATGCTTTCTGGATGTGAATTATTTCTCAATATTTTATTGAGGTTTTACGGCATCAGTTAAGTTTTTTTCCACTGACACCAATAAGATGGAAGCTGCTGTAGAATAAGTTACTATGTTAGTTTGTGTTGAACGTAGGTTCAGGAATCCAGTATATGTTGGTGGCGCATTAGTCATGAAATCACAATCAAATGAATTTTGGTCGGGTATCTCTGGGTTGGCCTGTTACCAGTGTATAAAAGATATTAAGTGTTAGAATTTGCTTAACTGGGTGTTGGATTACAATCCAGGATAAACTTTAAAAGGAATTTAATATGATTCTTTAGTGACTTGGAGGTTGCAAAACATGTGAGTTTGACTTGGGTTGGTTTATTATAACATATATAAGCTGTTTTCTCTCGAGACATCCACTTGATTTTCTTTCTCCTTTTCCTTCCGTTTGGACAGCCTTCAGAGTCCATTTCAACTATCAGCTTTAGCAACAAAGGATCTCGTTATCTTTGCTCTGGTGGAACTGGGCAAGTTGTTAGGATATGGGATTTACAGAACAACAAATGTGTCAGAAGGTTGAAAGGCCATTGTGATACTATAACAGGGGTAGTGTACAACTGCAAAGATGAGCATATAGCTTCTGTTAGTCGTAATGGAGACCTCATACTTCATAACCTCGCTTCTAGCACGAAAGCTGCTGAACTCAGGGACCCAAATGGACAGGTTGATTTTGTTATTCTAAGATCTTCTGCTAATGCAATTGTGCCTCTAAAAATGTGCTCTTCTTATGCATGCATGCATCTAATATCTCCTCTTAATTTTCTCTCAAAATTGCAAGATCAGGTTTTGGGCTCACTTGATTATTCTAGGATAAGTAGGCACCTTTTGGTCACAGCTGGTGATGATGGTTCCATCCACCTATGGGACACAACTGGCCGCTCCCCAAAGGTTTGGATCATAGCAATTTATATTATTTTATCTAGATATTCTCCTTTGGGTAGAAGTCATACTTCTCTACTGGTCTACCACATGAACTGCTCAAGCTCGTCTCAATTGATTGCATCGTTGTAATTAGAATATGATATTTTTTTACAATATGGAGTGAACAAATTCTTGTCTTCTAAATATTGTTGATGTGATAAGCAAGTTTCTGGCCTTTTATTACTGACGTGGATGTTGTCTATTCTCAGCATCGTGTGTTACCCTGTCAACAGTATTGGTTCATTTTATGATAAGTCTTCTGTTAGCTCAAGGACATATCAGGGCCATAGGAAAATAAATACCGAATACTTAAGGAATTGATTTTACGGATTTAACTTGTTGATGAAGGTGGAGGGGGTTTACTTTCCTAATGTTACCTGGGTTGCATTTTATTAAACTGACATGAGATCAAGAGAAAACAGAGGAAGGAACACATTACAGTACACAGTAAGACCTGGCTTACAACATGTTTCATATGAACAATTGTTTATATCATCGGCTTCGATTCGTCTTTCTTGTTCTAAAAGCACAATATTCTTTTGTTTGGGGGATGATTCACCTCTTACATGTTTGTTTTAATTACTAATAGCCTTTATATTTTTCAATGACTTCTTTAATTGATTTGTGCCCTGGGACTCTTTGGGTATTTTGTATTTTCAGAATTTCTGAACAAATTTTTTCTTTCCACTTTATTTATCCTTGAGCCTTCATTTTCCATATCAAAGGTTATTATCTCTAGCAGAAGTATTACCGGAGAGCCTTGTGCAACCTATATTCACATTGAAACTTCTAGAGTTTCGCTCAAGTGGTAGAGCCATGCTGCTTTATTATTCTCGAGGGTACTTACACGTTTGCAATAACATGAATAAACGTGCAATCCACTTGGTTGTGTTCCGTCTTGGTATGATGTTATTCAAATCACTAACAATTTCTTATGCTTTCTACCTCCTCAACTTTCTTCTTCCGCCGTTTACTGATGAAAAAAAAACTTTTTTGATCGCCTTCCTCGTGTCATAGATTTACTCAGGATTTGCATGATCTTTCTGTGATTTGAACATATGAATTTTCTTGCATGATCATGTTTAAACAGTTTGTTGGCGTGTGATTTTCTTATCCAACTGATAAGTAATTTGTTATGTTTTGAGTCAACACATCTATAAAAAATACTAAGATGGTTGCATTCGTGAAACTACATGTTCTATTCATACCCCTTTTTTTATTTTGTAACATTAGAACTTCGAAATCAGTTTTTAGTTAGACTATGTTATTAATTCTTGAATTTACATTTAAGTGCTCATGGTATGGAGTTCACATTATAAGATGTTTCTGGTTTTTCACTTTCTTTATTTCTTGTTCTGTTTATTTCCTGAAAATCACTCTGCTCTTTACAGGTTTCTTGGTTGAGGCAACATTCTGCACCAACTTCTGGAGTTAGTTTTTCACCATCCAATGACAAGGTCTTTTTTAATCAACCTGTTCAATTTTTTTTGCATGTTAGCTTATCCATCTTGTTCATTGCATTGGAACTCTTTTCAGTAATCATATGCCTGATATTATTATACTCTTTTGATTTGCCTTCGCAATTTGACAGATAATTGCTAGTGTTGGTCTAGATATGAAGTTGTACACTTTTGACTCCAGTTCCAGGAAGCCAGCTTATTGCATCCCTTACGAGGCACCTTTTTCTTCCCTGGCATTTACAGATGATGGCTTAACCTTGGCGGCTGGTACAAGCACTGGGCAGGTTGTATTTTATGATGTCCGCGGAAAGCCACAGCCAATAACTGTTCTTCGTGCATATGGGAGTTCTGAGGTAATTTTCGTTTATAAAGATGTTTGAACATAGGCAGGGTATTCTCTGTCATTATGCTGTTGCTTTTCATCCCCTTTCTTCATCATTTGTTGAGTGATCTATGTTGATTTCTTCTAGTTAATAGTGAGGTTTTTTGGGGTAGATCGGTGCTTAGTACACTATGCGGCCTTATAATCATCGATTTTGGTACCTCAGTATTAACTCCTACTTTCGATTATTTTGTGTCAATTCCAAATTTTCTTAGCCGATCCCATTATACTTGAACTTAGGCTTGTTTATGATGGTTTGAATTGTCGAATGCTGGAAATATTAATGCACAACTTTATGCTAATCTGCAAGCAACTTCACTAAAGTGATGTGGTCTTTGTCAGGCTGTTACAAATCTATGCTGGCAGAGGTCAAAATCTGTTGGCGTTAATGAAAACAATTGTACAAATGAAACCGTTCTTCTGGCCGGTGATGTCGGGGACTCTATCCTTATGCCTGACCCACTTCCTTCTAGAGCATCATCATTCCATTCAATGTCCACATCAACTGCGCCTAGCTTATCTTCTTCGGAGGAAACACCTCTTCGAAGCAGTGTCGTTTCGGTTGGATCTTTGGCAAGATTGCATGCACCTCGAAATTATAATTTCAAAGATGATATGGAGGTGTTTTCTCCTCTAGTGGAAGTTCAACCAGTTACGCCTTCACTTGATAAATTATGGGATAAGCATGATGGTTCAAAGAAAGATTTGGATAAAAAATCGTCCTTTCTATTTCCTTCAAGGAGGTATGGTTTTCCGGAGGAAGGGGCCAATGATAACCATCCAATTTTTGATTGGAAATCTAACTTGGCATCCAAACAGGTACTTGGCCTCAGTGATTCTATTCTTGATACCTATATATGGCCTGTAAATGTTGACGCGGTCCGGTTTGCAGCAAAGTCCTAGTTTGTCTAAAAACTCATGATTGGGCAATGAGGTGTTATAAATATATATATCCATGAATTTTTTTATTGAAGTTGGCAGAATTTTGGCTTCTCTCTTGCCACAGTTGCAAATATATAAATGAAAACGTTCATAATATAGAAAAGTTGAAGGATTATAGAAAATGGATAGATCTGAGAATTTGATTGGTCAGCATTACCGGAATTTTCACGAAGTGTTCTTCTCTTTGTTCTTGACCCTTTTTTTCTCTTTTGAATGAGAATTGTTTTAATAGTATAATTTAAATGTCAGGTTCTTGACCATTTCAGTGCGCTTATGTTGATTGCATACGCTGCTATACTGGTTTGGAAATAAAACTATTTTCAATGGTACATATGAACCAGTCAGAGACCAAATTGAGCACTTCTATGAACTTCATTTGTGTATATTCAGAATTCTTGGGAAATAAAGTGATTCCACCTGGAAAGAGAAACTGGAGGATAAAATGATCTAGTTCTATCTTTTATATGTAAATCCAGATTTCTGTATTGACGATCTGATCTCATAGTGGCGATGGTTTATCACCACCTTTACTGACAGGATCTAGCAAACTATTATCTAATATATTTCATGGGAAAATGCAACATGTACCCTAAAAGAGTTGCTTAATATATTTATTCTATATACTGTGATTTTCTTGTACACCTGACTTTAAAAATGCTAAAGATTTGGTTTGACCTTTTCTTCCTCCGTTGGTCATTTTATAATATATGCCGGTACTTTGATCGTGCTCCTCTACACTTGCTATCTTTTTTGAACATCTTGTGTTCATTACCATGCTTTGTTACAATTTGTGCTCTTGCAGGATGATGCTCGTTCTACTTTCTCACAGTTGACATCGACCCCAACTTCTACTCTTGCTGATGACTCTTCTTCCATTACTCCACCCGAAGCTTGGGGTGGCGAGAGATTAGCAGATAAATTCATTCACCATCGCCAATCTATCAACTTGCCTTCTCGCTTTTCAATGCTGACTTCCAGTAACTCAACATCAGGATTAGCATCTGGATCACAAGATAGTCTTCTCACAAATAACAGTAATACAAACAGTTTAACATCAGGCTTGAGCCTGGCCAATTTACGTGTCAGAGAGACCTCCAATCAAGATCCTTCTGGACCTTCAGATGCTGTTCTCTCTCCTTTAGGTTCAAAACTAAATACAGGGCAGACTAATATTGACACTTTTGGTCCTGCCTTGTCTCTTCCGAAGAGATTCTCCAGTTATGCCGAGAGAATAGGTGCTTCGCCATCCTTCAGCGATGCATCTTCCTTTTCTATGGCTTCTCCAAAATCTAAAAAAACAGGAGCAGAGACTAGGGAAGAACTTCTCAATAGCCTGTTGTCAAGGTCCGAGATGCCATCTGCATCAGGGACAGACGTCCTCACAACTTCAAAAGTATGAAACAGCGAAACAACATTTTTTTTTTAATTCACGCATTCATTCATTACTATATATCACCTATGCTTTTACCGTGATTCCCTTTACCTAATAAGATTCTTCTGAGTCTGATTTATGGTTATAGTTTATAGTTTGCTCGCTTGCCTACTACTGCAATTTTCAAAAAATTTGCACCTTTACAGAAACACTGAGTTTATATTTGTTTAGTTCTAGCTCTAAAAAACTGAAATTGTTTATTTAGTTCTTATCCAGTTTTTGCAAAAAATTAGCAGGATGGGATGCCACAGTTGCAAAGAGCTCCTTTGCAATCTGACATGCAGCCAGGAGCCTCTTTTACCCTTCAGCTCTTTCAACGAACACTTGAAGAAACATTCACGTCGTTTCAGAAATCTATTCATGAAGATATGCGAAATCTTCATATAGAAATACTGCGGCAATTTCACATGCAAGAGGTACTTCCCTGGCATTCCTTTCTAATTTTCATGCGTGTGATTGCTCACTATCCCTGATATCCTAATCTAATATGCAGATGGAGACATCAAGGGCCATGAACTCTATCTTGGAAAATCAGGCAGCGATAATGAAAGAACTCAAATCACTTCGAAAGGAAACACAAATGCTCCGCCGGTTACTGTGAATGTGGTGTTGATCCTGTCATCAAGGTTCCATTTCAACCTCTTATTTCACGCATTTGTTTGTTGATTTTTTTGTTGAAAGCAGGGACGAGTGGTGGTGTTGAGTCTTGTTTCAACGGATGTGTTTGTAATTAGATAGCTTTCTATCCTTTAGGTAATCAGGGACTGCCTTTACATCAGGTGTATTGGATGCTTCATTTTGTTTAATAGTACATAATGTATTATGCAAACTGAGGCTAAGATTGAAGTACTTTTTGTTGGAGAAGCAATCGACTATCTAACTCTCAAGATCACGACCATCGAGAGTAATTTGACTTGAAAAGTAAACTATCCAAGTATAATGGATTAAAAATAATTGTACTTTGATAACCACTAATTTTATATGGGATACACGTAATGACGCTATTAATAATTTGACTAGATAGTTTTTTGGACTGGGACAAAACCTCTAGCAATATTTCATTTAATTGTTGGTTAATCTTAGTGGAAAATATTTACAGAAATGATTTAGTAAATAAAAAGTTAATTTATTATCTTTTGAGAGTGTTTCATCAGCATGTTAAATTTATTTAGAATGATGTAACTTCATTCAAGTATTTCCAAGGATAATAATTAAAATGAGATATTTTAAAATTTTAAAAATAGAAATGTAATTTATACACAGATATAATATTCTCTGTTTTTTCTATGTTGCCACATATGTCACACTATAATTTTATATTTTTGTACTTATAAAATTTTGTAATTAGTTTAATCCGTTACTGTAATTTTTTACAACCCTAAACTTAAATCTTTAATGACATGATTTGTAATTTTTTGACAACTCTAAACTTTTAAATCTTTAATGATATATAATTACATTTTATACATATAAAGGTATATCGACGTAGTTGTTCAAAATTATGTAATAAAATATACCAATTTGAACATACGAATATCATATAATAGCCGTTGTAAGAAATAAAAAACATTGTAGTTCGAAAACAATCATAGATACAATTAAGTAAATGATTGTACGTATAATCACCATCCACGTACATCATCATTACTCTCAAATCGTTTGATATAAGCACAATGAAAAGAAACAGCAACTAAGAACACAGGTATTTGTTCCCTTAACAATCCTGAATATTATTGTTACTGAGTGGTCAACTAGTAAGTTTCAGCTGATGGGCAGTCAATACAAGGTTTATGCTACCATTCGACTTACAACGACATCGAGTGGCCAACCAGTAAGTTTCAGGCCATTGTGCCATGCTATTTCTTGATTATTCTCAACACATCACCAACTAGATGTAAAGAACCTGTCACTAAGACCTGGAAAAGTAATAAGACAAAATGAATAATCTGATGATGCACTACATGGCCAACAAACCATCTTAAATAAAATCGAGAAGCCAAAGTTCAGGTAATTGAGTATGAACATTGCCATTAGTTATCATGTCAAGGAAAATGTTAGGTGATAAAGTGATTGAAGTTAACATATAACTGGAAAGTTTAAATAAACCGAGTATATCCATTCCCCCAGTTGGAGAAATTACAGTAGGGAGGAGAGAGTTTCTATACATTAGCCACAAAAAATTATTTAGGACCAATGGTTGAATATAACACGCAATTCTATGCATTCTCTAAGGTTATACATGGATTTCAAATTTCTTAACTTATTTGGACGATCAAATCCACTCCATATCAGATTGTGCAAGATTTGAAATCTCACTCTCAATGCATCCGTATAAATCAATCTAGCAACCAAGCACAAAATAAAAACATTTTCAAGGAAAATATTTTACCTGAAAGCGAACGGATTTGTTTTTTCGGACGCTTTCTCTAATCCAATTAATAGCTACAGGAAGCGAAGAAAATACCAAGCTGTTTTCACAAACATTGCCGCCCATCTCAATAGTATCGGGGCCTGCTTCATAAGTCAACTCTTCAGTTTTAGCATCTCTTCCTGTAAATACAAATAATTAAAATTTGTTGAGTTTGACTTGAAAAAAGGAACTGCGGAAAGTAAATTAAACCAGAGCTCCAGAAAATTCCTGAGCTCCCAACCAGGTAAAACCGTAAAGGTAACGGTCAATTACACTTGGGTAATAAAATTAAAACTGATCTTTTAGTAGTATATATACCATTAAAGAGATCCAAAAAGAATGGAAACCAGCGACGTTAACATTATTCTCCATATCATTGCTAAACAAAATTTCCAAAGGTTTAATAAAGAAGGTCCTTAGCTCCCTTGGCTTGGGGCATGGCTGATGGTCCCAGTTGATTTAGAAATCTGGAGGAAATATTAGTATACCATTTATTTTACGAAATGTACAATCCTCAAGTGATTAAGCAATGCATCCTGCACCAATTATCTTAAATAGATTGAAAAAGTTAGAATTTGATGGAATCTATTTCTCCACAGTCAAGCTTAGGAGACATCAATACGCAGATAATTATGGTAACAATATTTCAAGCCACTTCTCAGGTCTCATCCTCTACTCTTGGCAAATGCTATCACTTTTGTTCTTTTTATAAGATATTGTCTTGATCTATAAACGGCTAAATGTACAGTATCAAGATAAGATAGAATGTTTATAATGGAAGTTGCTTCCATATCATCTATACTTTATAAACACGGAATGCTCTTAATACCCTGGTAAAGTTAATTCCTATTCTATCTCAAATCTCAAATTTACGGTCCCTCTTCAATTTTGGTCTATCTCACTATTTAACTGTGTCGTTTCTCTACTTGGCCAATAAGGCTTTTAAGGCATCTCCTTCGCAGATTGGTTGTATTGATAGCCTTTCAAGTCAAGAATAATATCTCACTCAGAGAGCAACAAATTCAAGCTGAGCTTCCCTCCCAAAGAACAGGGTGATTCATATTTGAAACAGCTACACAACCATGACAAAAAATGTTGAAGGCACCAATACACAGATGGTTGGAACCGGTTCCAGGAGAATTTCATCTACCAAATTCAGAAGTGGACAAGCAAGAACAGATTGTCCAGGGGCAATTACAGTTTTAATATGAATGAAGATTGTATTTTGTTCTCAGATTTCCTAAAGAATGAAGTAACACTACCTTTTTTTTCCAGAGTTAGGCTCTCCCATAATTTTTGAAGAGTGAGCTGCCATGACAAATCGACTTGAGCATTAGTCCGAGGTGAGGCAACTGTACCTACCTTATTGTACACTGATGTATTTGGAACAAATAGAGCCCTCTTAAAGTGAACCCCTAAACGAGAATGTGTAAAAAATGTCAAGAATAGGTCATACATATAAATCAAGTAAGATTAAAGTCAAATAATTCCCAACATCTTTTTAACTGTCCCACCATCTTTTAAACTCATTAAAATATTGAACTTCTGGCACACGGTATTTACTATGTACCATTCCTAGAACATGCATCCATCAAGCGTGGAAGAAGCAATTGAGGGTCTCTAACGGACATACAGTTGAACAGCAGAATCTGCACTTTTGCCAACAAACAAGTTCATCAGTATCCATTAATTTAAAACTCAGTTATATGAAATATATACAAATCCAGTGGTATTTATGAGGACTTATTTCCTAGTCAATGGAATTCTGTTAGGCCCAAAACAACTAATGTGTATACTAGAAGGCCTAAAGGCCCAAATAGAGGGAAGAGTATAAATACGTAGGAAGCGAGAAGAGGAGAGCATGCATTTTAGTTGAGAGCAGTTAGAGATCTAGCTTGTGCTAGAGGACAGGAGTTATTCCTGGGTTAGAGTTCATCGTGTCTGTAATTCCTATTCAATCACTGTGATTTCATCAATAAATTTCCTCTCCTTTTCTGTCAATTGCATGATTCTGAGTTAGTTACTAGCTAGAACGTAACAAATTGGTTCGACTCTGCCGATTCGAAACAAGCGACGAGGAGGAATCACTGGAGATGGCTTCAACGCGATCGGAAGCGAAAGTAGAGGCATTGGAGAAGACGATCAACGCAGTCCAAAGTAATGTTGAGGAGTTGCAAGAGCGCATGACAAAGGAGTTCGCGAATATGGCGGATTCGCAAGCGCGATTGGAAATGTACATAGAGCATTGGATGAATAACACGCGAGGTCACACGAGGCGAGGTGCAATTGATGCTGAGAATATCGACGAGGAGGAAGAGACTAGGGGTTCTTACAGGGAGTCACGACTGGGCAGTGAGGATGATCTGCGTCATGCGTTAAAACGGATTGAAATTCCTGGTTTTGAGGGAGTGGATCCAAGAGGATGGTTAGGAAGAGCCGAGCAGTATTTTGAACTGCATAACACACCCGTGACCCAGCGTTTGCGGTTGGCACATATACACATGGACGGCGCTACATATCATTGGTTCCAGTGGCTCCGGATGAAAATTCCCAACATGACGTGGGGGAGGTTTGCAGAGGAGTTGATTAAGCGGTATGGCGGGAGGAGGCAGTCGAACCCATTCTTCTTGCTTGCATCGCTGAAACAGGGGAGCCAAACGCTTGATGCGTATATTGAACAGTTTGAAGTGCTTCTCGCACAAGTGGGGGACTTACCTGAAGATCAATGTCTGGGATATTTCTTGAGCGGATTGCGAGAGGAGATTAGCAGGCGGATTGGCATTCATGAGCCCAGAACAATTATGCGGGCGATGGATCTGGCACGGGCTATCGATGAGGAAATCAGTGGGTACTCGGGGCACTACCGACCGGGGCAAACAACGATGTATGCAGGCAGGAGTTATCGTTCACCATCTGATAATGAAAAGGTACACAAGATGAGTACGAATACTGGGGAAAGGAGTAGAACACAACCGTTCACCAATATAACTAATCGGCGGGAACAGCAGGGGTATACACAGGATCGAAGAACATCCATTAATTCTTCAGGAGGAGACCAGAAATCTGAAGGGGGTAGTGTTACAGGGGGACAACAATCAAGAAGAGCTGAAGCAAGGAAGGAGACGCGAATTGTGTCACCGCAGGAGTTTCAGAGAAGAAAAGAAAAAGGGTTGTGTTTTCGTTGTGGGGAACCATATTCACCCTTACACAAATGCACATTTAAGTTGCTGCAAGTAGCACTGGACGAAAATGAGTTGCCAAATGAGGAGGAAATGGAAATAACAGCTGAGATGGAAGGTGAGATAGAGGAGGGTGTTAATAATTATGGAACAGTAGAGCTACCATTGTTCTCAATCAGTGGGGTGACACAACCCCAAACCATTGAAATGAGAGGCAAGATCAATAACACAGAAGTAATAATTATGGTGGATAGCAGGGCTAGCCATAACTTCGTCTCTCGCAAACTGGTACTGCAAATGGGCTTGCACATTGATGAGTCTATAAGTTTTGGGGTATGTCTGGGGGATGGAACCAGGATCCAGTGTCAGGGAATATGTCATGGTTTGATAGTACACTTAGGATCATATACAACAATAGTGGGCCATTTATTTGAACTAGGAGGGGTAGATGTGATTCTGGGTATTGAGTGGTTGAGGACTCTAGGCAAAGTCTTGGTGGACTGGAACAAGATGGACATGCGATTCCAATCGGAGGGTAACACAATAGAGTTGAAAGGAGACCCAACATTGCAGCGCACTATGTTATCTTTCAAGTCACTATGCAAAGTAACAGAGATTGAGTTTTCTGCGACATTAATTTCAGTGGACAGGGGTACAAACAGTGAGGAGAGGGAGGAGCAGGAGGCCTGGCCCAAAGAAATACAGGATATTCTAGACAGATTCAAGTTGATATTTGACAAACCATTGGAGTTACCTCCGAGCAGGAGCCAAGATCATGCTATCAATATCAAAGCAGGTCAGGGACCGGTACAAGTTAGGCCTTATCGATACGCGCATAGGCAGAAAAATGAAATTGAGAAATTGGTGGCAGAGATGCTTTCAGCAGGAGTGATTCAACCAAGTACCAGCCCATATTCTAGCCCAGTTATTTTGGTAAAAAAAAAGGACGGTAGCTGGAGATTTTGTGTAGACTACCGAGCCCTTAATGAAGTGACGGTGGCCGACAAATATCCAATTCCAGTGGTGGAGGAGCTGCTGGACGAATTGTATGGGTCGAAGTGGTTCTCGAAATTGGATTTAAGGTCAGGATACCATCAGATAAGAGTGAGGCCGGAGGACATAGAGAAGACAGCATTTCGTACTCATTTGGGGCACTACGAGTTCCTTGTAATGCCATTTGGATTAAAAAATGCCCCAGCCACGTTTCAGGCTTTAATGAATGATATCTTGCGGCCACATTTGAGGAAGTTTGCGTTGGTTTTCTTTGATGACATATTGATCTATAGTAGAACAGTGGAGGAGCACGCCAAGCATCTTCGATTGATATTGGAAATCTTGAAAGATAATCAGTTGTATATCAACAAAAAGAAGTGCGGTTTTGGACTCACTGAAATAGAGTATTTGGGACATGTAGTATCAGGCGCTGGGGTGGCAGTAGATAGAAAGAAAGTGGAGTGTGTAGAGGCATGGCCGACCCCCTGTACTATTAAAGGGTTAAGGGGATTCTTAGGTCTCTCCGGGTATTATCGAAAATTTATACGAGACTATGGGAAGATAGCAAAACCACTCACTGACCTGTTAAAAAAGGGCAGCTTTGTCTGGAATATGGAAGCAGAAGCAGCCTTCAAAGCACTAAAGAGGAACCTGACTACAGCCCCTGTATTGAGGCTGCCCAACTTTGAGGACGAGTTTGTAGTCGAATGTGATGCATCAGGAAGAGGGATTGGAGCTATATTAAGTCAAGGGGGACATCCAATAGCCTTCTTTAGTAAGGCATTGGGAGAGAGAGCACTGAGCAAGTCAACCTATGAAAAAGAATTGATGGCACTTGTGTTGGCTGTTAGGCATTGGAGGCCTTACTTGTTGGGCCGCAAGTTCTTGGTATTAATTGATCACAGGGCATTAAAGGAGCTGCTCCACCAGAAAATTACAACGCCTGATCAACAGAATTGGATTGCTAAACTACTGGGATATGAATTCCAAATCAAATACAAAGCTGGGATTTTGAATGGAGGGGCTGATGCACTATCGAGGTGCGGGGACACAAATCTGGGCAGTATATCAGTGCCTCAGTGGCAAGATTTTGAGGAAATTAAAGCAGCTGTGCGAAGAGATCCTGCATTGCAACAGGTTATATCCAAGTTGGACAGGGGTGAACTAACTAACTCTTCATACACCATGTCAAGGGGTATATTGTTGTACAAAACCAAGGTGGTGTTACCTTCCCAGTCACAGTGGGTACGCAAGATTATGGAAGAAGGCCACTGCTCTACAGAGGGAGGTCACGCAGGTGCCTTCAGAACATTGAAAAGAATTTCTAACAGTTTCTACTGGAAAGGAATGAAGAAGGATGTGTATCAAATTGTAGCTGAATGCACAGTTTGTCAGAGACAAATATCAGGCTATGAAGCCTGCTGGATTGCTACAACCGTTGAACATTCCAGAGCAAATTTGGGAGGATATTTCAATGGATTTCATTTCTGGCCTTCCTAAATCCAGAGGTTTTGAGGTGCTGCTGGTGGTGATTGACAGGTTATCAAAGTACAGCCATTTTATTCTCTTGAAACATCCTTACACGGCGCAAAGTGTTGCGGACAAATTTGTTAGAGAGGTCGTGCGCTTACATGGAATCCCTCGATCAATTGTCAGTGACAGGGATTCTATTTTTATGAGTGGGTTTTGGAAGGAGGTATTTAGACTGCAGGGAACAACACTTGCTATGAGTTCCGCTTATCATCCGGAGTCGGATGGGCAAACGGAAGTCTTGAACAGGTGCATAGAAACATACTTGCGTTGCTTCGTTTCTGAACAGCCTAAAGCGTGGAGTTTATGGGTACACTGGGCCGAGTATTGGTACAACACGGTTTACCAAACGGCGGCTGGAATGACACCCTTTGAAGCTGTATATGGGCGCAAACCGCCGGTGATTACACGATTTCTGCCAGCTGAATCTAATGTTGCGGCAGTGGCGCGGGAGTTACAAGATAGGGACGAGGTGTTAAGACAGCTCAAGTACAATTTACAGCGGGCTCAACAGCGCATGGTTAAACAAGCGAATGTCCATCGGCGAGAGGTGGTTTATGAAGTAGGAGATAAGGTCTTCCTTAAGCTGCGACCTCATCGCCAACAATCAGTGTGTTCGAGGGTCTTTCAGAAATTAGCCCCTAGATACTACGGCCCATTCACAGTGATCAAGAAGGTGGGGAAAGTTGCCTACAAATTACAGCTACCGAATGGGTCATGCATACACCCCGTGTTCCACGTTTCTCAGCTCAAGAAAGCAGTGGGACAACATGAGCAATTACAGGAGTTGCCGGTGGGATTAGAGCAGGAATTGTCGTTTAACTATGAACCTCTTCAGGTAATATCTCACAGAATGAAGAAGATAGCTGGAATGATGATACCGCAAGTTCTGGTACAGTGGAAGAACAAACCAGCAGAAGAGGCCACATGGGAGGATGCCGCGGATTTCCAAGCCCAATTTCCACAAACCAGCCTTGGGGACAAGGCTGAATTTGAGGAGGAGGATATTGTTAGGCCCAAAATAACTAATGTGCATACTAGAAGGCCTAAAGGCCCAAATAGAGGGAAGAGTATAAATACGTAGGAAGCGAGAAGAGGAGAGCATGCATTTTAGTTGAGAGCAGTTAGAGATCTAGCTTGTGCTAGAGGACAGGAGTTATTCCTGGGTTAGAGTTCATCGTGTCTGTAATTCCTATTCAATCACTGTGATTTCATCAATAAATTTCCTCTCCTTTTCTGTCAATTGCATGATTCTGAGTTAGTTACTAGCTAGAACGTAACAAATTCCAACTAAAGACTCTCTAGACATAAAATCCACCAGCGTCAACATTTTTTAATTTCTTACAATCCTTAGGCTAAGTATTTCTGGGTGTAAATCTTGTTTATAACAGTAAAGACGGGAGAGGACTGGAAATTCTTCAAAGACCATTAGTTGGGTAAATTTCAAAATTTCATTTCGCCAATTGCTCAAGCTGTGCTACAACCAATAATGATAATAAAGGCATTCCTGTAAGATCGGCACATGCAGACAATGGTAGCAAGATTTCTTCAGCAAGATGCAGCCTGTTTATAAGGCTGCATCAATCCAGTGTTGATCATAGCACTGAAAACATCTATATAGAGAGGAGTTTTTTCAGTTATTTACACTTGACTTTTGGTGGCATTAACAGTTGAATTTACACTCTTATCCTAGAGGATTTGAGTCTTGTTTTACCTGAATAAACATTGAATGGCATGATAGCTGTCTTTAGAGATTACTAGCAACTTGCGATGAGAGTTTCATTAACTGCAGCAGGTAAAATCAGCTTCTCCAATTTTTCCATGTAACTCTTAAGAACCAAATTTTCATGTTTTTTCCAGTGACCAAAGTTAAGTGCCTCTTAGGTAATTGTTTCCCGACCTCTCTATCATGGATTCAAGCATCGTTTGATGGAGCAGAGGTAGGGTTTTCTAGGAATGGTAGACCCATAAAAGCAACTAATTAGCATGCAGCAATTCTCTTAAAACCCACCATTTACATTCTAGCACTAATTGAAGCAATAACGGAACATTTATAGCAGGAACCTAATTATTCAACATTTCTGATTGCAGAACTTACCTGAGTATAGTTTCTTCTCGATGTTCCATAATTATTCAAAAGTCCTGATTCAAGGGAAGCACTTGAGTCATTTTTTTCAGTCTTAGATTGGGAATTGGCATCTTCTTTGCTAGCAAGACAAAACCATTTTGCACATACTTCCATGCTTTCAGGACTATGAGCACCATCCAAGTAGAACACAAGATCCTGAGGGTTCTCACTCTCAATGAACTGATCAGGGACAATTTGTGCTCGTCCTTGCAATGATGCAGTTGCTAGACCTTTAGTAAATTCTTCAGGAAGAGAGGTCTATTTCCAACCAAAAAAAAAAAAAAATTAGTACAAAATGGGGGTAATTACACAGCCATCCGCATGATAGAGCTTACAGTTTGGTTGAGGTAATTGACTCCCACATGACCGGTCCGCTGAAGCCAGGTTGAGCATAGGGCAATTGCAAGGGCAGCATTGACATATTGGTGCTCACCCTCAAGGCCCAGTTGCATCCCACTCAGAAGGATAGGGTCCAATGGCGCTACTATTTGAAGATGTACCTATTGGTGATGGCAAGAGTCAGCTTCGCTCTGTCTATGCTTATTTGGTCTCACCATATCCTTACAACACATAAGCTCAGGATATTCCAAAACAAAACTGAACATAGGACCTAACCAGCAAAATTTCAATGTTTTTGTTCATTTGTTACAGTTCAAATAAACCAAGCGGAAGTAAAAAGGAACTTTGTCAGATCCACTCAAAGATTTTCCCTGGTCCCCTTCAGCATTTTGCTTTGAGGAATTTCTTCAAATAGCGAGGACCCCCTTTATCATTACATTTAATTTCATATCTCTGTGTTTCACTTGACATCTCTTATGCCAAAATGAAATTGCTAACTTATTGGGGAAAACTTTTATAGCTATCCCAAGCTTAACATACTCAAACTTTAGTGTTAAATGAAAGTAAGTAGACGAAAATATTCAACTCACATCAAGCAGGGAGGCCTTCTCTTCAAGAATACTCATGGCTTCTTCAGGTTGGGATACAGAAAAGGCTGGAACACCTCTCTAAAACCAAATGAAAAGAGTGACGAAAAGATATAAGATGAAAAATGGAAAGACCACACTATAGAGAAGGAAACCTGAGGAGTCTGGTGTGAGAAAAACTCCCTAATATGATCATGATAAAAGTATGATTTTCATGATACCTTGAAAATCCCAGCCTTTTCCCCAGCAATTTGTCCAAGAGTATTTCCTGCCAGCAATGTATAACAACTGTGAAGAAAACAAGAATACTTCTTTCCAACAGACTACAGGACGTTCTCACTGGAAGTGGAGTGAAGCAGGTCAGTAGACCAAAATTAAAAAATGATAACAAAAATTTAAATCAGTTTAGAGGCCTTGTATTTGGCTCTGCTCAAGTTCAATCCCATGCCACAAAATAATTGCTACTCCTAGAGACTCGTACAACGGTTTTCACTTTCTTGTATGAACTGCGTGATTTTCCATGCTGGTTCAAAAAGAAACAGATGGTCTGTGGGGCTTAACACTGAACCTCTCACACTTGATGGCATGGACTGACGAAACAAAAAACATAGAAAGACTAAAACTAGAGAAACTTTAAGTCCAAAACTATTTACTTCAATCTTTAGCATGTGTTAAGAGGATGGCCCTTGATTCGCCACCCCCCCTTCCCAGCATGAGCACTTTTCACAATTTCTCACTCCCGCCCAATTAGAAATCCTAACTGGAGGTCATATTGACGATTCCGATATAGCAATATTTAAGAAAGACCAACCAGGATAATTAAGGTTTCCATCAATAACAAGTAGTTACTTGACTAGTACAAGACCAAAGTCCATTTCAAGAATGGGCAATTACCTAAGTATCATTGAGAGAAAAGCACTAACCAAGAATTTCCATGTGGTCGTAACCCAGAGAAGCTATTCCACAAACAATTGGGTTCTCGACCTGAAATGAAACCATGTATAAGAAGCACTTAACTTTAACATAAAAACATATAGCACATCATGTGTGAAGAAATGAGTAGAAAGTCTTTCCCAACATAATGTTCTGATCCATACCACATTTGTTGCATCAAATTTTCCTCCTAAGCCAACTTCCAAAATGGCAACATCTACCTGGAAATACAAAAACAACAAAATAAAGAGAAAAGTGTCGGTATATCATACACTAACGATGCACAAATTTACCTGTTCCGCTGCAAATATCTTAAAGCCAAGTAAGGCAAGGAAACGGAAATATGTTGGCATAGGCACCTCCTCGGAGGTTCTTTCCTGCATGGAAATTACAACGACCTTAAGGAGGAGGGTTAAGAAGAAGAAGAATCCCACCATTAGCAATGTATCAGTTGGAAATATAGATTGTCATCCTTCACATCCACAAAAATCAAATAAAATAAAGTAGAAAACATCTGAAAATAATTTATTCATATAGTTCAATAATTAACAACTCGCAAAGCCATTAACTTTTATAGAGGAAGTTAAACAAAAAAAAGGTGTATCCTTTTTATAGCGTTTGCATGAAAAAGATGTTGCATCACTTAAAAACGATAAGGTGTTGCATACGACATAAAACCCAACTTGTCATTATCGACATATTCTTTTAAACTTTATATGTTAATCAGCAGCATAATTACCTAAACCATGCAGACAAATTGTACATATAAAAGACACTTCGAAGCATTATGCTTACACAAATTTTCACGTAAAAGAAACATAAAAACATAATCACATGATTACATATTTATGCAATAACAGCCGTGCTTTCACGTATCAGAGTGTGCAGGAATGATACCACTTTTTCCTCTAGCATTGGAGAAAAAAGAATTCTATTCGTTATAATGCCAAGACAAAATTTTGGAGATTGAGAAGGGTAAACACTAGCTGTGCAAACCTTCAGACGATCCCAACACCACCAGAAGTAAGCCAGAAACTTCTCTTCACAGATGTCGATGCTAAATATCCAGTAAAAAAAGGAAATATACAAAAGGTCAACAACTTAAAAAAATCTTTTTTGGTTCCTCAGAGGTGCCTCGAAGGAGAAGACAAATGATAAATCAGACTCTATCTGATGTGATAAGAGGTATAAATTTACTCTACAAACATTAGTGATCATTTACCCGTCCAGACGAAATCTTTCTCGGACATCAATGAGGTGAGGAGATGTGAAAAGACCAGTATGGAAACCACAGTTGCGCAGGATTGATTCCGTAAACGTGCAAGTCGATCCCTAAATATTCCAGTAGCCATAATCAATACCAAATCAGTAGTCACTCAAGAATTAAAATCCAAGAAAATCATTAAGAGCAGTTATCGCATTTGTTAAATTTAGTTACCTTTCCTTTGGTTCCTGCTACATGAATTATCTTCATCTGTTTAATTGGTTCCTCTAGTTCCAACATCTACATGTCATCAACAATAGCAGAACACATATTATAAGCAGAACATGAACTCCCAGAGTGTTCACCGAGCCAAGAAGACCACGACTTGGCAAATTACAACTGAAAATCAAGATACCTTGACATATTCAAACATAAAATCAAATCGATCTCCACTATTGCTCTTATCAGCACGAGTTCGTTTTGTTATCAGGGAAGAAAGAGCTTCCATTGCCTCGTCATACAGAGACACTGTAGCGTCTTTAGGTTCGTCCCCATCTTTATCGAAAGTCGAAAGCAGCAAAAAAACACCCAATACATTAACAAAATTGTGAACCGCAATAGTTTGGGACTACAGTACATTAAACGGGAATATATTCCAGATTAAAAACATTTCCTGTATATTCAAGCTTTACCCATAAATTTATTAAAACCTCAGAATCATAATCACTTAATTGCTTAGGAATCTATATGAAGCTCGTACCATGCGACATTTGTGCTGATTCAGCTGTCAAGTTGCGACAATGAGTGTAAAACTTATACCAAACTTTGCACGGCGGCAGATTTATGGTGCAACGGATTGAAGTGGCAGACTGGCGGTTGGTTGGAGCAGGAAGAAAAGATTGGGTTAAACAGAACTGTTAACGATATAGAAAGCGCTTTCTGCTGAAGAATCGCAATTAATTTGGCAGCATCGATGTTGCAATTATTATTATTATTATCATTACTGCCAATATTAATATATATATATATATATATATTACCAATTAAGTTATGTATGATTATGCTTCTTTTGGTTTAATTTCTTTAATGTTAATAATTTTAAAGAAAAATGTTATTTTTTGTCCTAAATCAATTGTTATTTGTAGAAATTCGATGGTATCAAATGAAATTAAAATCGTAAATTATGGGGTATTTTTTTGGAAAAAAAAAATTAAAACTATAGAAAAAAATTAGATCATATTACTTATGCTAGAGGTATTGGTTACAAACATATTTTTGTCGTGGTTTGTGTGAGTAGGGAGGTCCTATTAATCGAATATTTTTAAAGATTTTCACTAAAATCTTGATCATATTATATTTATTGATGTTAGATGAACTATAAGATCAAAATTATATAAATTTGCATTCAATTGAAAGAGTATTATTTTTTATTAAATGCTACAAGTATTCCCTAAAAACTGTTGAAATGTAGGCATATTGTTATAGGGGAAAATGTTGAGTTCAGTATTAACATTTTTTGTTGATAAAATGTCCAAATATTATACGTTGACTGGCACAACATCAGACCAAATCGAACCTGCTCCACCGATCGTCGCTCTGGTCAACATTATATGTATATATGTATATAATTAATGGGTTTGTATATATACAGGCACATACTATAATACATAACTTGATAATCAATATTCAGCAAAAGGGTCTGGGATTCTGCTTTATATAATTCGATCGAGTGGGAATGTTCTGAAAATGCAAGAGCATCAAATTGTTGCATCTTTCTTGGGACAATAGCCCACGCCTCAAAGACTCGATTTTGCCCGATAATATATATTGAGAGAGAGACAGAGAAAGAGATATTGTGGGAGGGAGGAAGAGGAGAGAGATGAAGGAGCTATTTGGGAGTCCAGGGAAAAAAAGTGGGCTGATATTGAGAATTGGGCAGTGTTTTTGTGCTGGTGCTTCAATTGGAATCATGGCCTCCGCTTCTGGCTTCTCCACCACTACTGCTTTTTGGTAATCCTTCCTTTTCTACCTGGATTTGCTTTTATTGTGATGGTTCTATTTGTGGGCTGCTTGTGGTGACTGGGGAGATAAAACAATTTTGCCTTTTTTTTTTGGTTTGTTGTTTTTAGGGTTTTATCTACACAGAAAGGAAAATTATTTCATTATTTTTCTGTTTTTGGTGAGGAAGAGTTATTTCATTTTTTTTCTGTTTCTGGTGAATTGCTCTGGAGGTCTGGGGGCTAATTTTTCTTAATTTGGTGTTGTGTGAAAAGGGGAATAAATTTAATCCATAAAATTTTATGTATTTCCATATTACATTAAGTGCAGTCAATTGTAGAATTTATCGATGGGTTGGTGTAGCATCCATCAAGCTTTGAGAACCCAAATTGCTGTCTGAATTGAGGTTTAAGCGAAAAAATATACGTTTGACTGGTATTTTTGTTCATTGGTTCTCTTTTCATATCTTGAGGTGTTCTAAAAGTTTGCTGGAAAATGTCGCCAAACTCTACAGCATTAAGTGTTGGAATTGTTTATGTAATATATATATATCGAAGAGTTGCTAATCGGTAAGAATCTTTTACAGCTACTTAATTGCATCAATGGGGCTTCAGGTTTTGTGGAGCTTCGGACTTGCGTGCCTCGATATTCATGCTTTGAGATTCAACAAAGACTTGCATAATCACATCATAGTCAGCCTCTTTGTCGTTGGTGATTGGGTAACTTATATCTCTTAATTAAAAGCTTCAGTTTTAAATGCTTCCATCCTGACATTCCAACACTAAATCAACCACGAGAATTCCGCTTAGGAAGTATACCTCTCTCCTAAGGTGAGAATTACATTTTCTCAAAACCAAACCATTCAACTTGAAAACAAATAGTTTATTGAAGTTGGGTAGAGTTTTCTACCAAAGTAACATGATATGTAATTAATTGCATGTCGCGACATGAAATGATTTTCAATTTCCCAGTTCTTCTTATACTATATGTCATGATTCGAGATCGAGACACAGGATGTTTACACAGTTATTCATTGCAAAGCATTGAGATTCGTTATAGATAAAAAAAAGCAATCTATTACAGAATCAAAATCATTGACTCTTTATATTTTTGGATAAAATAAATCTTCGGACATAATAGATGCAAAGTTATCAAGATAATAAAAATCAATCAGGTTAAAGAAAAAGTTAATTGCTTAATGATGATCACAAGACAAGATAAAAAGTATCAAGCTAAGCAAGATCAATTCAGCACATAGCTTAGAACATTGGTTTAATAAAGCTTGGTCCAGAATTAATTGATGTAAGGATCTTGCTGAATCATCCTCTCTAATGTGCTTGCATTCATATCTCACACACTTACGAAAACTTCATGTTTTCACAGCCATAATACTTTTTAGTTTAAGAGTAACTGTAGAAGCTTAATCTGTTGGTTTTGTTGGTGTTGATTTTGACACTAGAATACAACCACCACCGAAGATCATGCAAGTGGACCTGTTGCCCCTTGCTGCAGTTGTTGTATTTTTTCATTTAATGACCTTGACATATTTTAACACTAGAATTCTTAATTTTACAGTCCAAATAAACGTGAAACAGATTAGGCAATGATATTAAGATTGGTGCACCGAAAGTTTGTAGCTGTTTTTTCTTTTCTCAAAAGTACCGCTCAGTGTGCTGATGGTTTTCAGTGTGTTACTCTTCGATATTGTGGAGAACTCATGAGGAGAAATGTTGTTAAACTGACAAGAACCTCAGAAAGGATAAAATTTAATTTGTACAGCTGCAAAGAACTAATTCAGCTTTTCATTCGATGTGGGGGTATTATTAGATTGAAATAAAGGAGGGTTTTCTTGATAGTGTAGGTTTCTTGTAGGATCGAGCATCTCCAACTCGACCAAATGTTACAACCAGTAATAACTTCACTGCTCTGTATTTTTTAAACCGTACAATAGCTGAAACAAAATTTACTGTGGCTATACAGTGTAGACAGCCACACAGAAAACACATCAAGGGTATAAAGTGTATATCTCTCTTTCAACTGATAAAACAAAACCAGCATATGGTTCAGGTGGAGTTAGTAATGGCTTGCACTTCAGTAGCAAGATTCCCTTTGATCGCGCTGGCATATGTTTGTAAAGAAATCATTCATACTGCTTTGTTTTTTTTAAAATCTAATAGCTGCTTTGGATCAAACACGTTTCCCTGTATCAAATGCCTATATCTGCAAGACTTATGTTTACATTGTCGTGTAGTACACACATCACATGCGCCAAACAAAAGCAGCTTTTGTTGGCACGTTTTAGAACCTAAACCAATAGTATTACTACTGATTTCAGTTTTAGGATCTGAGTTTCTCTGCTAAAGATATATTCATCCCTCTGTGCAGGTAACAGCTACTCTATCTCTTGCTGCTGCGAGCTCCTCCGCCGGTGTGATGGTTCTCCTTACAAGAGACACAAATATCTGCTTTACCGAGACCAAATTCTCCTGTGATATGTTCCAGATATCCATAGCTTTCGCCTTTGCTTCGTGGTTTCTTCTTGCCATTTCTTCATATGTCATGTTTTGGCTTGTCGCAACAATATAAACATTCCTTATTTTGTGGTTTGACACCATTTTTCTTAACTCGCCATGTATATACGTGCGAACGATTTTTTCAGATGTCCCTATACAGAGTTTATTATCTTGCCCCCAACCATGGGTCTGAACTTGATCCACTCTGGTGCATGCACATGTTAATTCATTGTTTCCAGCTTTAGACCTAAGAGTGCCGTTGGATGTACAAGATTTACCATAAAAAGTGTTTTTCGATTGGAAAAGGCGATTTCATGAAAATGAAGTATTTCGTTGGGTTTTCGTACAAAAGAAAAGTGCTTGGTGAAGCCAAATATATTGGAGCTTTGGCTGCGAGTTTTCTTTATGAAAATGTTAAGTTAGCTCTTCTATTGATGAAAGCATTAATACGATTGATACGAAAGGAATGTGGTCGGAATGAATGGATAAATTCCATCTAATCCCCTAAATCAATATTCGGGTGCCAATAGAGAAAATGCAAAAAATGTTCATTCCATCCATTTTAAGTACATTCGAATCCAATATATCTTATGTAAGTTTTACTTTATTTCATCTTCTATATATATATAATTGAAACTATTATTATTAAAAAATTAAAACCTTAAAATAATAGCTCCGAAAATAATTTTCCTCTTTACTGTTACATTTTTCTGGGAACGATCATTGGTATTGAATGATCGTACTATTTCAAAAGAATTTCATTCCTGCCTTATTCCATTCTAACATATCAATCATATCCCAAAAATAAATCAACTAAGTTCAATTACGACATGTATGAATTTTTTAATGGGGGCGCTGGTGAATCATGATATGCTATTTTACATCTATATATGATTCAAAAGATTTCTTTAAAAAGGGAATATTTATTAGAAAACAAAGTAGACATAAAAAAAATCTCCAGTGTCATGTGAAATAAATACGAGTCCACATCATCGAAGGTGTTTTTTTGCGGGATTTTCCACTCAAAAGTGGAGAAAATGAAATCAATATGGGCCCTCGAAACAGAGGGATCATATCCTTTTTTTTTTAAGTACTATGGCACACACGAATACCATAAAAAATCACACGAAGTATATATCCTTACATATTAAAGAAAAAACAACGATTATTTTATTTATATTCACAGACATTACTAGTTATACATTTCAAACCAGTGGCCGTCCCTTCGACATTGCACAGGAGGAGAACGAACATTAATTTAAGTAAAACATGACAAAGCATCATACACTTGACTTACATCACAATCTCTGGCTTCAAGATGTTCGACTTGATCTCCTTGTGAGGCAATACCACGCCTCCGTTGCTGTAAACTTCATCACAGACATGAACATCTTCTCCAAGAATCGTCATATTCTCCACGCGAGCCCACTGGCCAACAGTCGAGTGCCACCCGATGATACTACTAGAAATACAGGCATGTTTCTTGATACGAACACCACGCATTATTGTGCATCGAGACAGCCTCACACCCATCTCGACCACACAACCCGGTCCAATTGCAACATCAGGCCCTATCAAGCATCCCTCCCCAATTTTTGCAGTTTCATCAACCAACACATTACCAATTATATGAGATCCTGCAGCCAACTTAGGAGAAGATTTCTTCTTTAAGGAGTCGAGGTAAAGTCTTAGACCGATGATGTAGTCTCTTGGCTGGCCTATGTCCATCCAAAACCCTGGCAGGACCATGGCATACAGCTTTTTCTCGGCCGCTATTTTAGGGAACACCTCTTTCTCGATTGAGGTGGGGCGTAATTCTATACGATCAAGAACTGCAGGGTTCAGCAGGTAAATTCCAGCATTGATCTTGTTACCCACAAATAGCTTTGGCTTCTCAACGAACCTTTCCACTTGTCCAGTGGATTCTTCCAGTAAAACAACACCATATTTAGACGGCTCATCAACCTAAACCAAGAGATTAATCGTCAGCATTTACATGAAGTAGGACACAGATCATATTACGAACCTTTAAAAAAATGTCCCGGTTCCTCACCTTGGTGACCATTATGGAAGCCTCTCCTCCATGGGATTTGTGGAATTCAATCATCTCTTTGAGTGGATATTCACTGATAACATCGCTGTTCAGAACAAAAAACGGTGCACCAGAACTGTCTATCAATTTGTCCCTGGCCAAAGCAAGGGGACCAGCAGTTCCAAGAGGCTCTGTTTCTTGAGAGCACGTGATCTTAATCTCAAGCTTTGCCTCAAAATCTTTCAAGAAATTCAGCATAACCTGTACAAAAACTTTCAATTTTCACTTAAATATTTAATTTTAACCAATTCTTAGTAATCTGCAGTGCTAGGAAGAGATGCCCTAAACAGTTCACCTCAGGCTGGTAATTGATAGCCAGGACTACTTCAGTCACACCAATAGCTTTGAGGGCTTCTATCTGCAACAAGAACATAGATATCGAACTATAAAGAGTGGGATCTGACATCGATTAATGAAATATATGCTTAGATATAATTAAAATACAGCTGGCTAAACATGAAATATATACCTGATGCAAAATCATGGGCTTGTTAGCAAAATCAACGAGGGGCTTTGGCACACTCAACGTCAAGGGCCTCAATCTAGTGCCGAATCCTCCAACTAGGATTAGTGCCTTCATCCTGAGATTGAGAAAATCTTTTCTTTATAAATTTAACAGCCTGAAACAATTACATACTGAGTCATTTCCACCCCATATTTATGCAGGAGAAAGGAAGTGCATGCAGCTCTATAAAACTCTACATTGACATCTGTAATGATATATAATGATATGTCTCAAACTCATCAAAGTTGTTGGTTCTCCATAACCGTTTCACACTAAAATTGACACGAATGCAATCTGTACATGGAGGAGTTAAGAAGAGGAAGATACGTATAATTTAAAAATGTGGTTGAAGCAAGTTGTCCTGTTCCCACCCACCACTCTCCCGGTTGAACGTAAAGTTAACTCAAAAGCACCTATATGTATAAAGAATCTAGCTATTTAGGCAAGTGCTAACTAAACATCCAATTATACACTTATGATTTACTCAAACCTTCCTTTGACATACAAAATGAGATAATGCAAGCATATACGTCATAAGATAAGGCCGAAATATATGCAACATATTTAGCACGAAAAGCAAGAAATTTCCAGCTGCATTACAGGCTGGATCTTTCGACATGCAAAAGCCTATCATACGACGAATAAAATATATTTAATGGACTGCCAGTTATAGATCATTGCACTATGCCAAAATTGCTGCTAGAGGCATTTCAAGTTTTAGGATGGATAAAAAAACCATTAACTTTCAATTAATTCCTATGCCATATAGTTCTCGGGACAAACTATCTGGTGGCATGAAATTAATTACATGGTGAATTCAAGGAGATGTTCCTTTAAATCCAAGCCACCAATACAAGTTCGAAGATAAGCAGGCCCAGAACCAGAGACCAGCCCATATCCAAAGGAGCACCGAGAAAATTTTCAGTTTATATTAATCAACCGAGAAAATGTTTGGACTTCAAAGCAAGACTTGCATATCAAGCCCGTAGCTAGTTTCTTTATTGTGAAGATTTTACATTCACGTACTATTATCAACAATTTTAGCACGGTAACTCATAATATTGAGAAGCATCGGTCAATAAAAAACTGAATCTGCAGAGAAAAGTGTACGACTGTTCAAATGTAAACTAGGTTTGGATATATACTCAGATCCATATCCATGAGCGATCGAATGAAAACATATTTCGATATGCAGAAATAGGAAAACTTTTCTGACCAATAACTAGCAACTTATTAAACTCAATCAAAGCACCAAAAAAGTACCATGCGCAAACAGATCCAAATGACCATAACATAATCATAGGACTCAAAGCGTTTCAATCAACAATTACACCAAAAATCACGCAGACATGAACAAAGGCCTGATCAGGAACAACAGTCGGACAAAAATGCATCCACATTGCTAGATTCCGTCCGAAACACACACAAAGCAGCACTAGCCCAATATCCAAAACCCAACGAAATTCAGATTGAAGACAAACCCAGATACGAATTCGATCAAACATAAGCTCTCAGATGAAAATCAATCCAAAAAACGATACCTTTCGCCTGCCTTCCCGCGAGGCAGATCCAATTCCAGTGGAAAGAACTGTCTTTGCTATCTATTTATGTTGCCTTGAGTCAGACGAGGGTGTGGTGGGAGTGATGGAGTTCTCAAAGAATTTCAACAATCAAATGAAATCCACGTTGTTATCTGTATTACTTAAATCTTGGATTCACCTGCATTTATAGATGACCATCCATTCTGCCTCTGATAGAACTTTTTCTCCAGTTCTAGATATCTTTTGCACATTCATCCCTCTCAGCAAAAAAATGCATATGAAAATTACTGTTGGATGATAAAAAAATTCGTGCAAAACATGCCACATGATATAATTAATGTAGGTATCTAAAAAATTTCCCATAGGTTAATATATCTAAATGCCATTAATTAGTGGAAATTATTTAGCTATGTAATTGAATGTTAGGATATCTTTTATCTTTGAAATTAAAATGTGGGCATATTGAATAGAGACCTCTTTATGCAACGGCTGTGAGAATATCTAAAACGAAAAAAAAAAGGGACAAATTTTCAATAACTCCTTGAATCAAAAGTAAATGTTTTTTCGATTCTTATCGGAAAAAAATTTTGTTTACAATCCCTTATCTAGAAAAAATTTATCTAACTTTTTATGACCACATGTTTTTTGAGATAAAAATTCGATACAAATTATTGAAAATAGAGTAAATAATATATGATATTTGAATACATAATATAAGAATTTTGAGAACAAAACATATATGCTTTGTCTTGGTATTAATAATAAATTTTTTTATTTAGTGATAATCAATACAAAATATTTAAAATAGGGTATTATTCTATGATATTTAAGTACCAACGATTTCAAATTCGATACTGAAATATGATTTTGAGTATACAAATATATATAATGAATGATTATTGTAAAAGATTGTAATAATTTTATACTCAAATCTATTTTTCGTACTGAATCTAAATCTATTTGTACTCAAATATCATATATTATGTACTCTATTTCAATCATTTGTACCCAATTTTTATCGTATAAAAACATGTGGTGTTGATTTTAAACAAATTTTTTTTTTAATATCAGTAGTGCAAACAAAATTTTTTCTGACATGGATTAGAAACAAGTTTATCTTTTGATCTAGGTGTTTAAAGCAAATTTAGCCAAAAAAAAAACTGCAAACTGGTTATTTTGCATATTTTAGCGCACGTTTTCGCTATGGTTATTTGAAGTCGCACGATAAACATTAACTTTTATTATTAATAGATCATATTTTTATGCCGACTGTGTTGCCTAATGTTTCCATTTTTTAAGATCATCTGAAGTTTTCTCCATTTTTGGCATCAAATTTTCAACTGTTCTTTCCAAAAAAAATTGTTTTTTATGCATACTGCGGTATATCACTCAAAATTTTGGAGAGTTTCAAATATGATTTTGTTGGGCACAAGGTTTTTGATATTTTGTGTCTTAAAAGTTTTTACTTTCAAACCTATTTGATGGTTTTTTTAAAAAAAACACGTATTTAGATCGATCATACTATGGGCATTATTTAATTTGCTTAAAAACATAAAATTGAGATTTTCTGAACATATTTATCTAAACAATGACGTTGCACCTACAATGGAGAACTTTTTAAATTTTATATCACGGTCCATTGCAACTATTTACATGAATGAAAACTAAAGTATGTTTGCATTTTTAACTATGCAATTTTTTAGAGGAAACCAGATGGCGATACTTTTGGTCTGAAAGCAGACTGATCATGTTCCTGGATAATTCACAGTATCATGGTTGAAAAATCTCCAATATTCTTACAAGTGACATTTTACAAGCAATCCTACCAGAAGAATTCTCCAGCACAGTGGATGGGACGGGTAACAAGGCTCAACCACTAAGGAATAGTCATCAAATGGATACATGTATAAGGCTACTGAACGTTCATATACATAGTAACTTGGACATATGTTATGACAATGAAGAGGAAACTTCTAATCTATCAAAACTGTGCCCACCAGGAGGGAGATTTTCAATCTGGGGATTCAGCAAGCAGTAGAGTATGCCACCAGCCACATGCTACGGTTTTCGATATGCATCCATCCGTTGAAACTTGACAAGGAATATTGCGATCTATCACATCACCTAATCCAAGCTGCAGGTTCATGTAAAAACTAGTTGGATTGCAATGTATCAGTGTACCATATCTAGCTTCATTATTTATATGGTTTTTGATATAATAAACTGTGGATGGAATCTTTTCATATGGGAAATTATTAAATACAGCAAAGTTGAGCAAGTCAAAGAAAAATTGTAGTAAGTTTAGTCTGATCCAAGTATACCAGGCCAAAGTTGGAGAATGTACCTGACCATACTTGTTCCAACCCCAGCAAAATGTTTTTCCATCCTCTACAACAGAGTGAACAGAAAACCAGTTGTTGAGTAAGATAGGTAACACCAGTGAGAAGTGAAGCTACTGAATGTGATCGTGATCGCACACTGACATATTTTGCCAGTTTACAAATTGACTGGACTAGATGTTAATCAGAAAGGAAGGTTGCATGTCCAGTACATATTCAATTTAAGAAACATTCGGCTTGACTTTTGATCTTCTTTGCTTTATCCAAGCCAAAACAAATCAGTTGTCTGTTAAAAATCTTCATGACCTTAAACTTTAACAGCGGCATCATGCCAGCTAGTTTCTAACAATGTCGGTAATTTGTTCGCACGTGATGAAATTCTTCTCAGTGACATCTACTTCTTCTAGTGTTGTTATTAAAAATTTCCAATGCTTTCAAATCCGTGTTTAATTTCTTGACAGAACGAAAACATGGGCTGTGAATCCCCATAAAAGTTATCAGAGGAGTTGAATCATGTGGAAACTACACGAAGTTCAGTTTCTTCATTACTCCAAATCCTTCACCCTTACATAGATGTAGTTATTTCACATGTATTCCAGTAGTTCAGGAAGGGAATCTTTGAAACCATATTTTGTTGGGACTTAACAAGCATAATCAAGATCAACTTTAATGCTTATCAAGTTAAAACGTCTTTGGATGTACTTGACATCAATATTATTACCATAGAGCAGGAAATATTTACTTCCTGTAAGAAATTTAAATCATGTAAACTCTATAGAGCTTGCAACAGTTTAGTACGTGACACAATCAAGGAATATTTATTTGAACACTTTGGATTGCATCTTTATAATTCACTAATGAAGAGTTACTGAACACTGTGGATTACACACCTGAGACTATTGCAGAATGACGAGCTCCGCAAGATATAGTTTTTGCATGCACATTTTCCAAGGACGGGGCATCCAGTAATCGAGGCAATGTCTGAAGCATTTAACAAAAGAAATACCGAATCAGTTTTGAGGTCAATAAATAATATATCATTCATGACCAGATTCCAAAGGGTTAAGAAATGTAAAACCATAATTAGTTATTTCGAAGAGATTTTTCTAATTTCTAAGCACTAAAATTTCCAACGAGACGACAATGTTGTTGGAATTGCAATGTAAAATTCTTACATTTCTTTTTATCAGTGGGTGATTCTGTACCATGGGTGTCACATGAGTTGAATGACATATATGAATGTTTTTGGAAGTATTCAATTCAATCAAAAAGGAAGTTGCAAAAATACCTCAGCTTGGTCTGCCCCAGTTCCCAACTGACCAAATTGATTCCCCCCAAAAGCATAAACGTCACCATCAGCAGATATGCAGAGAGTATGCCAAAGTCCCGCTGCTACCCCTTCTATCTTGATGCCAAGTAACGAAGACACACATGTTGGGCTTAGCTCATCATCTGTACTTCCTTGACCACACTGCATCATGGAAACAAAAGTATTCTATAAGACTACATTTGTACTTAATCCGTCTATTTCCTATGTAACATGCTGAAACTCTAAACGGCAACTGCCACTGCCTGAAAACAGAAGTTAGTATTTTAACTACATAATATTCAAAGATTGCATAGATAATTCATAAGGCCAGTCCCAAAAAAATCTGATGTATAACCTCCAGGTTTTAATAGAGACCACAGTCAAGAGGTGATCCATTAAGACCAAAACCTTGGAAATACACATATTGTCATATAATGTATATTTAGGAAGTGCAAAAACTAACAAGACCAAATAAAACTCATTTCAGTACCACAAGTAAGCTGAGATCTCACCTGTCCATACAATCCCCAACCAAATGTTAATATTGCACCAGCATCTGTTCAAAAAAACAATTATAGCCAAACATCCATGTTTAAATATCCAAGAATCCAATTGAGGTTTATTAGAAATTCAATCATCATTACCAACCAGAAAGAAAACGGTGCAACAAAAAACCTTGACTTCATATCTAGTTGCAATGAGGATAAGATCACACATTTTAATAGCATTGGCTAGTGATTACAATGATACAAAATCATTTAGCTTAGACATGATTTTGTGAAGTTCAAAGCAGGCTGTGTATGATTCGTGATGCAATAAACCCTACCTGTAATTACTGCACTATGCCGACCTCCACATGCAATGGCTATCACATAACTCCCTGGAACTCTAAAACCTTGACCCTCTGTACCCATGCTTCCACGAGAAAGGGCCACGGTGCGATCTTTAGAGACCGACGGATCAATGCAGGGCACAGGATGAGGAGAGGACACCATTCTGATCCGAGAACCCAATCCCAGCTGTCCTTCGCCCCCATAGCCCCAACCCCACACCTGTCCTACATCTGAAACTTCGGAAAAATATACAAGATAACAGCTGTCCTGTTGTTAAAGGCTAGAAGTACCATGTAGCAATGAAATAATGTGACAACAATTTACCTGACAATGCTAAAGTATGTCGACCACCAGCAGCAACAGTAGCTATCCTTACACCTTGGTTAAGTGTCACCAAGCATGGAAAGGCTGAGAGAGTTTCATCACCAGATGTGGAGCTTTCAGCTACCTGCTTACCCGGGGATATTCTTCTTCGTTTTGTAGTTTCATCCCCACCTTTCGTATCTCCACCAGAGGCTGTCCCACCACTGGATTTTGAACCCTGAGACCGAGGGCTCACTGTAATAGAGCCACTCTTCAACATTTTAGTCCTTGTAACTTGAATAATACTTTGTACAGCACTGCTACTGGGACCAGACAGGAAATACCTTGCTCAGTCAACAAAAAGCTGTGTTTCTCAAAGCCCTCCTTCTCTGTGCTTAATCCTGTTGCAGGGTCACCAAAGACCTTTCCAGAAGGAACACATTCTTTCCACCCCCAAGTGTAAACTTCCGCACCCTCTGCTTTGGACCATTTGTGCTGAGTCGGTTTATGATGCAACAGAAATATACGAACCAAGAAAAACTATTACATGCAAAGGTCATTCGGGACTCATTTTACTTTAATCCACTATAATACTTTCAACAATCATGTTATTGCATTTCCAAAACCAACCAAAAACGGGATCCGCAGGGAAGAAGTAGAGCACCTGAAGTCCGCCTAAAATGTAGGGTTAGTGAATTTAGGATGCAATTCAGTATGATTGTCATATAAATTTGCCAGTCAACCAATGAATATATCTTTTATCTTTGTTATACAGCCAATTCTGTGTTATATAATTTTCACACACCTGAATTCTAAAGAATATGCTTCTATGTGCTTTGCTTTAATCTTAGAGAATTATAGGCAAATTAATTCCCACATCAATACTGAAAATCATGTTAAGACTACCTGTAACAGCCACACAATGCGCCCAACCAGCAGCAGCTTTCACTATTGAGGCGTCCGTAGGAAGTGGAAAAGGCTCTGGCACTTCCTTAAAAATTATCAGCGGAATACACAGGTTAATAAAAGAAGAAATGGAGGGGGGCAAATCAATAAATTCAAGACAATATCTCGCCTTACCCCATGTTTTCCTGATGTCACGTAGCTTTGACCTAAATCATCTGTAGATCCCCATGTAATGAGCTTCCCAGAATCTATCACCATCAATTTAGCAAGATTACAAGTCCCAAACGTTTATAACAGTAGGTTTCAAGTTAGAAAATAACAATGATGATGATAATAATGACGAAGGCTAATTAAACCATAAAATTTAGTAAAATTCTGAGTAAACAATAGGTTTTACATCCAAGATTTTCATCCATTTATCAACTTAAGTTTTAAAGGAGTCCCGTGACTTTAATATGAAAATATGGAACATAGACTTTGAAAATGAACCTTAACAGTAAAACTCAGTCATGTAGTATAAGTGTATCTTTGAGGCCTGCATTTCGAAGTTTTCGATGAAGCTTGATGCTAAAGTGCAAACAAATTTCTCTCTTGTTAATTTAGCTCAAAAACATAGATAAGATCTCGAAAAACAGAAAATTGAATAGGACAGGAGAGCATAACTATGCGTTTCCATACCCTAAGAAAGACGGAAATAACAAAAATCCCGCAAAAGATTACTTTTTATATGCAAGTAAAAGAAAAAGAGAAATAACCTGAAATGGCCATGGCAAAACCACAGCCGCCGCCACAAACATCCTTCCAAAAACTCCCAGTGTTGGGAGGCAGCCGTACCGGCACAGGCGAAAGAAGCGGCGACCTTTGAGGCAACGCTCCCGGTAAATACCCCCACATCAACACCAACTTGTCATTCCCCAACCTCCCACTTTCGCCCACTCCTTCCACATGTAGATTCATTCCCACGATATGCTACCACCAAATTCCGAGATCGAAAGCTCAAAATCTGTCTTTCTTCCGCCTAATCTGTCGTTTGTAGAAAGCGAATACCGAATTTGTGTTGAAACTGGAAAGTGGGATAAGCAAAGCAAACAATAAAAAGGGTCGTATCAATTTCGGGGCGAAGACGGGTGCTACGTCGGATGATCACGTGGCCGCCGGTCCACGTGTCGGCCTCTGAGCCTTAATCTGTCGACGATTTCTGGCCAGGAGTTCGAAGAAGTTTCTGGAAGGAGTTAAAAGGCGTTCCCGCTGACCGTTGTGGCTTCTTGGCGCATTCATTTCTTGTCACGTGTCTCATGTGGGACCCAAACTCTTTTAGTCGAAAAAACCCTTGTGAAACGACACGTGTCGATTGGGTGAGGTCTGGGCATTGGTTGTAGGTGAATGCTTTTTTTTCCAAAAAAGGTCAAATTAAGTTGGGTTTTCAGTTTTTTCCCACTTAAATCAAATTTCCATGCTTTTAAAGTTTAGTTAATTACTCCGTTAAATCAAAATTCTAATCCGAGGAAACGGTATTGTTAAAATCTTTGAAAGGCAAAAACAGCACTATATGATAAATAATAAACAAAGTATGTTTACAAACATATTTTGTAAAGTCTATTGAATTTATATTTGTGAGGATAATTTTTTTCGTAGACATATTTAATTTGGAGTACAGTTCGGCAAATTATATATTATAATCTAAAATATCATGTAATTCATCTCATAAAATATCACTCATAAGACTGTCTTATATATGAACTTATAATTCAAAAAATATATAGAAACACGAATCCAAGTATATTTTTCAGCATTCATGTATACGACAAATTATGTGGGAGATTTTTTTCTCAACATTTCAGCCTACCATATTTATTAATCTAAGTGCATAGAGGTCCATTTATTGTAACCACTTGAACAGATTAAGGAGAAATAAACTACATGTTTCTATGAATATCTTAATGTTATCCGTCATCTAGGTCTCACGATCTAATATATAATTTGACTTTGAAAATAATATATTAATTGATGATTAAACATGTTATTTCAACGATGAATTGACTTTGAAATAATCATATTATTTATAATTTTCGATTTATAATCCTATAAATTATGTTCTTTATCTCATTTTCACGAGTTAAGGTCGTATTATGGATAGTATAATAGTTGATTAATAAAAGTGGTGTGTTTACTATCAAACAGGAAAAAAAGAGTTTGGGCTGGCTGATTGTCTTCATTATGTGGGCCAGACCTGGCATAATGGGCCTTACACCAAAAGTGCATATTGGTCATTAAAATCTCAAAGGCTCAAATTGAACTAAAATTAGTGGTGGTAAATTCGCCCACAGTCATTGAAGCTGAGCCCATTTCCAAACCACTCGTATTCAAGTGGCAATCGGGGTACGTATCCGTAAGAGTTAAGACCACATATTTTACTGGCGCTGAAAAATGTGCCTTTATGTGCAGCGATATTTAAAGCTAACTAAAATGCAATTTTCTTTTTGTTTGTTTCAATAAATCTATCTATCAATCTCGCTTTTTGTCTTTGAGTTTTTGTTTGTCTCAATATGTATAGATCATGTTCGTGGATTAGCGAAAATATACACAAGTTCTATTTGCCTCTATCGTTTTATGATTCTCTTCCTTTATACGTTTTACACCAACGCTCTCGCTGGCTGCATCCACTACCGGAACTTAACTTAAATAAACTTATGTAAAAATATGAGGTTTTTTTTGAGTCGGTTATAACATTTTTGGTATTTTATGAAGATAGAGTGTAATTATTGGGGTCATGTTTAATAATAAAGGATAATACAGCTCATAAATGACTTAATCGATTATTTTTAAAAACCTCAAGCTTCGCTGACAATTTTCTAAAAAAATCCAGATAAATATCATTTGTCACCCTCAAAATAATATTTGATGTTTGAACAATCCAGAGGAGTTTTAATGGAGCTTAGTTTTAGTGAGTGGGTGGTTGGCTAACCTCAAGATCCAGTGGTTAGTGTTGCTTTGTATATCCAGATTGGACCCAACAGTACGGAAATTTGCAGACGGGTCCCTTGATAATTAATTTTTGCGTTGATAAGTTGCAATGTCTCTCTAACCGGGTCACGTCATTAGTGTTGATTGATTGGTTGATATATTTGGGCCATTTATAATATATTTGGGCCTATATTCAGAGGTAGGCCCATATATGTTGCTGAAAATTGACTTATCGAGTAACAGCCTCTCGATCCCACTCAAAAAACCCCAAACAAAACCAAGATTCGAGCGAATTTTCATTAAATTGCTCAAATAATAAATAGATTTATTTATAATAATATCCAATCATTCATACATGGGTTGATATTCACTATATTATAGACCTCTAGACACCATATGAAATCCTAGAAAAAAAAAAGTAAAGAAAAAGTTGAGCTCGATCCATCGAACCTAGTCGTACTTTTTCTTGCGAAGATCGACTGTTTTCGAGGCGTAATATTGGGAAGATATGTCGTTAGCAGGCCACAAAAATGCCCCCATTGCGAAGTTGCGCTTGTGTGCCAAGTCACCCATCGCGGGCAGCCCATATTCAGCCAAGAGTCTATCCAACATCCACTCGGGCATCTCTTGGTACTCGTTTTTAGTATATTTTGGATAGTGCAGAGGCATTTGAAACCCACTCATACTCTGATCTTTAATGCTGCCCATTTCTAGTTGGGATTCTTGGTGCTAAATGAATCATGTGGCCTTTTTTATCGGGTGGCTGGATGAGAAAAGCTACTTTTCACAAATAGGTGATGGGCTACCTTCCCTACAACTAACTTTTCTCGTGTTAGGTACGTAGTAACGAACGGAGGGATGGACACATGGATTGAAAATAAAATTAGTTTGGGCACATATCGAGAAATTTCCATTTTTATGTTACCGGAACAATCGACAATTCCTCTCCATTGAATTGCAATTTTTTTTTTCAGTTTTAGTTAATTTTCATTAGGGATGGCAATGGGCCGGGCGGGGCCGGGGCTGTCATCCCCTACTTATTTTATAAATTTTTTTTTTTCCATTTTTCAACCCAATCTACATCTCACCAAAGACGATTATTTAAAGTATATTATTCTTTAATTTTTTTCATTTTTCAACTATTATTTTAAATGTTTTATTTTTTCTTTAATTTTAAATTATTATTATTATTTTAATCGGGGCGGTTTCGGGGATTCGGGTATGGGGATAGTATCCCCATAACCGCCCCGAATTTCTTTCGGGGATTTTGAAAATCCCCGAAACCGAAACCGAAACCGAAAAAACCCCCCAAAACCGCCCCCATTCGGTTTTTCCCCGCGGGGGCCCGAACCCGCGGGGAAAATTGCCATCCCTAATTTTCATGAAAGTGTTAATGGGACATCTTATAAAGGTAACGATCGTCATTTTTCCCTACTCATCGGCATAGCGGAGAAAAATTACCGAGGAAAAACATATAAGTTAATAAACTATAAATTGACTCGTAATACGATAAAGAACGGAGAAAATATAAAATTTAGGATACCAATAACTGTTTTTTTTTCCTATCAAAGTTTGTAGAAATGAATGTAACGGCTTAAGCATTCTGCATGGTAATTAAAATTAGGATGTCATCGAATTTCGTACGGCCAATGAACTGTCATCAAATCAGATAATTGCGTCGTTCGGTCGAGATATCTGTCATCGAATAATGAGCTAAGATAGTGGGTTGTTCTTACAGCGACCTGCAACCACACACTGGTTGAAGGACGTCGAAAGTTTTTTCAACGAAACTCATCCGATGCTTAAGTTAGATCGAGAGATCAGGAGTAACATAGAGGAGTATTAACTGAGAATGTATGAAAATAATGAATGAGCGTAAAACGGAACATACCTTCGTGTATTTATAGGAGGGGCTGGACGACATTACGTGTACGATATTCAGTTAATCATATATAGGTACGGGTCCAACCGTTATTGCGGGTACATACAGACCGCTATCAGGAGGATGATGGCTAGAAACACTGATATTTGCGGTATCAAAGTATTATTAAAATAATTTCAAGAAATCAGGGGGCTATTAGCTTTCAAAGAAATTAGGCGTTGATGTTAATTATTTGATGTTTTATCCATATCTCCTACTGACCAGAGGCAGCCCATTATCCCCAGTTTCTTCCTTAAACCAGGCAATGCATATGCAAGTACTCAATACCCCAATGTGGAAAAAACTTTTGAAGAATATATTTACAGCACACCATGTGTTTGTTAAAATTTTGCTTCATATTTCACACGTCACTTGTGCTCTCGTTGAAGGAAGGCACAACCTGAGGTCGGCCGGCTTCAGATCGATTCTTCTTGCACACCTTATATATATTTTGTAGTTGATTAAAAGTATTTTGTATTTTGAGAAATTTTTCCTTTTATCTTTTATAATTTTCACATTACTTTTTATGTTATAGTAAAATTAAATTAGTCCATATTTATTCCAAGGCCGCTTCTTCAAGAAAAGTGATTCTCGGACTAGTGTTTTAAATGTCGAATGACTGTTTTTTTAGGTAACTCGATAAATATCTGAATATTTTATAATGTCGAACTCGAACATAAAATACTATATTTCACCCTTAATTTTTTAGTCAATCACCATATATACATCCCTCCATGATCCCCATGAATTATTAGATGAATCGAGAATACTGATCTGCACATTTTAACTTTGAACAAAATAGTTTGAATATAATATAAATTCAATTTTCCATAACCAATACCACGATCCAATGTAGATATAATTAATTCAATATAACTATAATCTTTATTTTAAATTCAAATTCTCACCACCATCTATCATTGTACCATGTTATCCATTTCTTACTATAATTTTAAATTTTAAAATAAATAATCAAGAACCTACATTCTATAATCCAATTGTGGTACCCGACCTTATGTTAATATGAAGTGCAATAGAATTTTAGCATTATTCCATTTAGGAAAGTGTAAATTAGTAAGATAATTTTGAAAATTAATAATTGTGGAGTACCTCAAGGAGGGAGGCAACTAGATGATCGTAGAACGTGGCTTCGATAGCAGGACCCCCGAGAATTAACGTTTAGCTTACTTCTACCTCAATCAATCTACACTATACTGCTACTTCTTCTTCTTCTTCATCGCCCCCATTGAAATTTCGGTTTCGAAGAAGATGAAGAATTGGGGAGGATCATCGCCGCTGATCAAGATATCTGCTTTCCTTATAGTCTCCGTTGTTTTCTTCTACTTGGGCAAGCGCTTCTCTGATGTATCATTGTCCCAGCAGCTTTCTCTATTCGCCTTCCGGAACAACCATGAAACGCCGCAGCCTTCATCTTCGATTGCCCTTTCTCCCACTTCCAGCAAAACCTTTGACCTGTCGTTGAATTTGAACGAAACAGCGTCGCCGCCCCATGCATCAGTAATAAAGGAAGATGCTATTTTGCCGCCGCCGCCGCCGCCTCCTCCTCCTCTGCAGCAGCTGAAGTCGCCGGCACCTCCGTCGTTGCTGAGGATGGGAGTGGTGGATGAGAATGGTACGATGACGGATGACTTTGAGTGGGGGAGTAGTAATCCTGAGGCGTTGGAGAATTGGACGAGGGCGAATGAGACTCCTGGTTTGGAGCGGGGAGGTGGAATCGGGGTTCGGGTTAAGAAGTTTCCAGTGTGTGCGGCAAGCATGAGTGATTATATACCCTGTTTGGATAATGAGAAAGCTATACGGAAATTGAGTTCGACGGGAAGAGGGGAGAAATTTGAACGTCATTGCCCGGAAATGGGAGAGGGTTTGAATTGTTTGATTCCTGCTCCTAAAGGGTACAAAACTCCTATTCCCTGGCCCAAAAGTAGAGATGAGGTGATGTCTTGTCTCTGCTTGTAGAAGAATGGATTTATGTTAAATTTGGGTTCTTTACGAGAAGGTTAAATAGTCACGGTCTCCTATAATATTTGGTTTTGGTTAAATTAGCACCCTTTTTTCTTATATTAGATGATACTCAAATTGATGTGTTTCTAGCCTAAATACAAATTTGGATATATTCAAAACCAAATGATGATTTTGAGACCTGTTAGGATTCTTTCCTAATTATTTAAAGTGTATAGAATTCTTTTAGAACCTATTATTCTTTCTATACAGGTTTGGCTGAGCAATGTTCCTCGTGCGCAATTCGACAAAGGTGGTCAGAACAGGATTGTAGTCGACAAGAAGAAGGTCAAGTTTCCTGGAGGTGGCACCCAGTTCTTTCATGGAGCTGATTCGTACTTGGATCAGATTCAAAAGGTGTTTAGTTCTTGTAAATTTTCTAGCCAGCGATGTCGAAACATAAGAATGTGTCTATGGCGTGAGCAGAATCAAAATTAGATTTGAAACTCTCTCTTTTGCTCGTGTTATTTAGATGCTCCCGGAAATTGCATTTGGACGACACACTCGAGTTGTTTTGGATGTTGGTTGTGGTGTTGCAAGTTTTGGCGCTTATCTAATGTCAAGGAATGTCATCACGCTTTCCATAGCTCCGAAAGATGTTAACGATAACCTGATTCAATTTGCACTTGAACGTGGTGTGCCTGCAATGGTGGCTGCATTTGCAACTAGACGTTTACTTTATCCAAGTCAGGCATTTGATTTGATTCATTGTTCAGCATGTAGAATCAACTGGACTCGAGATGGTACAATTATCACTATTGAATACTCCTTCAGTCGATGTGATTTTTAGCAAGTTAATAAAATGTAAATGAAACTGCCAATATGTTCAGTGTAATGATAAGTTATATGTATCGGTTTTGCGCTTTTGGACATTGGGTCATAGAAATGCTTTGTCTACTAGTTACTGAATAACTGTGGTTGTATAATGTGGGGAATTCTGTGACTAGAAGTCTCATTGCAAATGAAAAATATGCCTCATTCCAGAAAGATATTCAATATATTATTGTAATCATTATTGAACTGGTGTTAGTTCTTATGGTGTTTGTGTTATTTCGTAGATGGGATATTGCTGCTTGAGCTAAACAGGATGCTTCGAGCAGGAGGATATTTTGTCTGGGCAGCACAGCCTGTTTATAAGCCCGAAGCAGTCCTCGAAGAACAATGGAAAGGTAAACTGCTTAAAATTTGGCCTCAAACACAAACCTATAGCCAAACAACTTGCAAGGTATTTTTCTATTACAATCCCAATGGTTTTGGAGTTCTGTGGTAAGAAAAGAAAATGCTTCCAAATCTTCCCATGACTGGCCTTGTTTTTGTCCCCTGCTTTTAACGTGATGCAGTATTTTCATTTATGCACAAAAAAAAGTGAAAAGTCGGCTATTGTGACGGTTTGACAGTTACGCTTAGAATTTGAATTGCATTGGCATAAGCATGTTTGGCTGATTGCCTCGAAGATGATCTCCTACTGGCATTCTCTCAATAACTCAGTTCTATTTATTGTTTGCAGATATGGTTAACCGTACCAGAAGTCTTTGTTGGAACCTTGTAAAGAAGGAAGGTTACATTGCAATATGGCAGAAGCCGCTCAATAATAGCTGCTATCTGAGCCGGGAGGAGGGAATGCAACCACCACTGTGCGAACCTAATGACAAGCCAGACGATGTGTGGTAAATTTCCTTTATTTGATTTAGCATTTTCTGTCGTGACAATCAAGGTTCTTTCTTCTTCTAGATTTTAACTTGTTGATAAGATAACCTTTGTTTCATGGTACTACCTCCTAGAGATCCATGAAGGTTGCAGGAAATATTCATCCTATGCCTTTTAAAGCAAACAGGTTATAATGACCTATCTGAGCATGCTTCTAATAATGCGATATAATTGTGTAAATATCTATTTTCTGATGGCAAAGTTTCACATGCATCCTCATGACCCATAAGTGACAAATAAAATTGTAGAAAGTTTTTGTTTTGCAAATTGCAATGAAAAGAAATGTTTGCCTTTTCAGATGGAGAGTAATGATGAATGACCATCTAAAATTTGCTAGAAATCATGTCTCTCTCTTTCTATATATATAGATGTATATTTATTTATTTATTACCCATGTTTATGTTTCTTAGTTTTATGATGCAACTCTACTGTGTTCATCTGAATGTTTTTAAACTAAACAGTTAACCAACACTTTCTTCATATAATTTTTCCGATTTCGAAATATTTTAGGTATGTTAATATGAAGCCATGTATAGCTCGCCTGCCTGTGGATGGATATGGTTCTAACATTACTACTTGGCCGGAACGCCTGCATAATCCTCCAGATAGGCTTCAGAGCATACAATTTGATGCTTATGCATCAAGGAAAGAGCTTTACAGGGCAGAATCAAGATACTGGAAAGAGATAATCGACGGATACGTACGTGTTTTACATTGGAGCAAGTTCAAACTTAGAAACGTCCTGGACATGAGGGCCGGCTTTGGCGGGTAATTTTTTCCCTTTGTTTTGTTCACAGCTCACTCCTTCATTATTTATAATATGAAGGACCAGATATATTGTCCTCAGTTGGACCCCCGTGTTTTAAATTGATACCTAGTTTCTTAGCTGGCAGTTTTGCAGCTGCACTGATTGAGAACAATTTGAATTGCTGGGTGCTCAACGTTGTTCCTACAAGTGAACCCAATACGTTGCCTGTTATATATGACCGTGGTCTCATTGGTGTCATGCACGATTGGTAAATGTTTGTTTATAATATTCCTATATATTTCTGCAATTCTATGTACGTTACCCAAAAGACCACCCTCCATCCTGTTTAACAAGCTTAAATTTATTGAGGTATTGTTGAAAAGATTTTTAAAATAGCGAATACACCAGTTTATTACATGATGAAAATGCCTGCAACGTTTCAGGTGTGAGCCATTCGACACATACCCGAGAACCTACGACTTAATTCATGCAGCTGGACTTTTCTCTGTTGAAAGAAAGAGGTGAGTAGAGTTCCATTTCGCTTGATTTCTCTGTGACATCCATTATAACCTGTACCCGATGAAATCTTACAAATTTATAATCTTTATTTCGCTGTGAACTTAATTATACATAGAGAGCAGTTATATCCCGGTTTATTTTACTGAAACTGGGACATCTTTGTTGATTTTTTCCATCTCAGATGCGATGTGTATACCATCATGCTTGAAATGGATAGAATGTTGAGGCCTGGTGGACATGTATACATTCGTGACTCTCTTTCCGTGATGGAAGAACTTCAAGAGATTGGTACCGCCCTCGGCTGGCGTGTTTCGTTGAGGGATACATCCGAGGGACCTCATGCTAGTTATAGGATCTTGACTTGTGAGAAACGTCTCCGATAGTCCTAAGATATCGCATCCCTCACCTTCAGATTGAAGTGAAGAAATTCGTCTCGTGTATAATTGTAAAATTTGTCTCCTATGAAGTGATGCCATTTAAGAATCGTTTCTTTTTTATTATATATGTCACGTACGGTTTGAAATACAAATTTACAACAATGTCATGTTCGTACACAACAAAGCAGCGGATTTCAATTTCTAACATAACAAATGGATTGAGGCAACTCTCTAGGGGAATAACCAGCACACACAAACATCTGTACTTCAATTTAATCCCACTTCATATGTTAAACAATTTTCAATTAATACACTCTGAAACTTTACCATCCTCTCACAGTTTCTAATTATTTGAACAATCAATCACCAGATCAGTAACCATCGGTCCAACCAAACACAATCTCCAAAAAAAATAAAAAAAAATAACAAAAATAAATGTCGAAAGGGCTAAGCAAACTGCATAAACCCGTGTTCATAAAAACAATGAAACTAGATCCCAACGTCCATTATATCTAGGGATGGCAATTTTCCCCGCGGTTTTGGGGGCCCGCGGGGAAAACCCGAACGGGGGCGGGTATGGGGAATTTTTTCGATCCCCGAATAAAATGGGGATGGGGATGGTAATAGCCCCCCCATCCCCGAACCCCCCGAACCCGCCCCGATATTGTGTATATATATATATAATAGAAATAATATTACTATTATTATTTAATATTACTATTATTGTTCAATAGAAATCATATTACTATTTATTTCTTACATATTTAGATGACTAAAAATCTTCAAACCTAAATAATAATCTATTAATAACATTTATATGCATATATATATATAGTTTTTTAATAATATACTATTGAGTAACAATAATATGTAATATTAAATTTATATTAATGAATATAGAATAATAAATAATATATATTTATTATCTATTTAATATTAGAGGCGGGGATGGGGATCCCCGTCCCCGAACCGATCCCCGCGGGGATGGGGATGGAGATCCCCGAATCATTCGGGGGCGGGGATGGTATTGGCAAAACCGGCCCCGCCCCGCCCCGTTGCCATCCCTAATTATATCATCCTTTTTATCAGATGTGATCACCATTCAGACATACCTTTTCATAGGCTATTGACATTGAGAGCAGACAAATTACATATCGTTGGGGCTACTTCTGGATTTCAAATGATGTTTTTTCACGAACACGAGATGGAGTAATTTGCCACTATTGTTGACATAAGGCCCCGGTTTTCTGCAAGCCACCTGCAAACTATTCTACTTCCTAGTCATCAGAATGAAGTTCACGAAGTAATCTTCTGAGATCTTCGAATACATTTTCTTGTCTTTGACTTGAAAATGCCTGGGAAGGCTTTACTACATGTAATGACATTTGTTTCCTCTGAGCTTGTAAATGATTACTGGGGTCATTTCTACTGTGATCTGTAGCAGGATTTCTTGCCAGAGATTGCACAGTTGCTGAATTTGCAATGGGTTGTCTAGCTACTGAATGTGATATATCCGACCTGACAAGAACAGAAACAACTGCTGTATGATTTTTTTGACGAGGCGAGAGAATAATGCTCTGAGTTCCCTGGATTGCTTCAACAATCATTGTCATTTGGTTGCCGCCGACTGTCCTAGCCGCATTTGCTGGCTGCTCAAAGGGGTCTTCAACCTATCCATCAATAGCAAGAACCATCAGGATGGGGAGTAAGAGGATCAAAATATGAAAATTTCTAAGAGGGCCACCCACGAAACACTAAAGAAAGAGCGGGGGGAGAGATTACAAATAGTGGACAGGTATTAGGCAACCATCTCATGTTGCTGTAAATATCCTCCAGTCGTCCAGAAAATGTGCTAATACCTTGCTCAGAAGCTCTTGAGCAAATGTAGGCAAACTGAAAGTGCAATGAGGTAAAATCTAAGTCAATCTCATTCGAAGACCTGTTCTGTATTATGTTCTCTGTTCTGTATTAAATGACTTTATTTCTATTCTTGACACGGATAGGAGCGACATCGTTGCAATGCTTATTTTGGGTATTAGAAATACCTTTGCAAGGAAAGAAATGAAGAGTTCAGCTAAAGAACACCGATTGATCAATCTTGACCTATCGGACTTAAGCCTGTTTATGTTTACAGCACAAATATCTTCAATGCGTTTTACAGCAACAGTCCTCATGCCTTAAAAAAACACGTGAAAATCATATATAAAGATCAGATCAGTTCAACCAGTTATTTTATCACACTAACCGACTCAAATTGAGCATGCACCAACATCTGTGATTGATTCATATTTACTCTGGTCACTTGTTACTCAGCCGAGGAATATAGCTACACTCTTGGAACACTTTTAACATTAGAAGCTGATTCACAGAGTAGAAGGGGGAAACAAATGCACCGAGTTCTTTGAGGAAATAACATTTTAGCAGAACTGAGATATGATCATTCTCCTCAACAAAGTATAAAATACGAAACTGTTTTCAAGGGATTAAATGGATAAAAGGAGTTGCTGTACCAAACGGCATGCCTGCGTGCATGGTGATATTAATTTTGGAAGCATGAATATGCACATGATTCCAAAAATTGGTAAAACAGAAGCTCATTGGATACCTGTAAGGTCATCAACCAAATTTCCAGGATATATTTCTCTAAGAGGAGGTAATATTGCAGGTTCTACAGTCTGTAAGATAAAAAAAGTATGAGCCCGTTTTAAAAAACAATGATTATAGACAGTAAGATTTTTAATTAAAAATGTTCCAAATACATATAAGTGTTTTACATGAATAAAGGAGTGAGGCCCTAACATGATGTAACCATTACACTGAGAATCCCATTAGCATGCCTCCTTTGTGGAATATACTTGCATGCCTACTGTTGATGCCATATGACTTGCATTTAAACTTTGAAGGAGTATACCACCACCAAACAAATTTAACAATTCCAGCATTTGAAGTTTTCTGGTGTTACTTTGTTTCATTCTCTCATCTTTTCTAGTTTAATCATTTATAATTTGAATCAATATTTTCATTTTTCTGCATTTGTTTCATTTTCTCTTTCTTTCCCTTTTTTTGTCACCTTTCCTTTTCCCATTTCCTTTTTTTTCTTCGCAGTCACATGATGGTGTGATGTTAGCAGCCTTTGGACTGAAATAGTTGCACTAAAATTTCCCCAAAACCCCTCAAAGAAGTCCCTTATTCATAATCTCTGTTGAATATTTGAAAAGCTACCTGCAGATGATAAACCACAAGCAGACTGAGACAGTAAGAATTCAAACTTCCGGATTTTGGGTCATTGATATTGTGAGCTTTGGCCCATTCCTTAACCTGCAAAATAATTAGTTTAAATTCCATATACAAGTAAGGTCACATTCAAAACAAATTTGGAAAAACTTGCCAGTAAAACCAAATCACGAAAGCGTCCATCCATCTCGCTTATCGAAAACAACAGTTTGGACTTCATTTGACCACATGAGTTGTCAATTGAGATGTCACATGAGATGCCATAGCTACTCACGAGCTTTAGAATGGGTACCCGTGCGTTGGAGATGAACTGAATCCGACCCCATCCATCTGAAAAAACATTAAATTGATGGATTAGAAACAAGGGTGCAGTTACCACCATCATGACGTCACTTTGTGTAATAAAAACTGATAGCACCGTAGTGCTGTAGGAAATTCTATTCTGGCTAAACTATATGTACACCTATTTCAAGCTCCTATGTACATAGCATAATACCTTTGAAATGCCACTATCATATTGGTATGAAATGGATAGAGCACAAAAGAAGTATAAAATAGCCAACTCATTTAGGCATAAAGGCTTCCTTTTTTCTTTTGTAACATAATAACATGGAGAGAATTGCAGCAGAAGAATATGACAGTCCCCACGAAGGGAAAAAGGCTTCTTATTGTTTTTGTTGTAACAAAGTAGTATGGAGGGACAACATTTCTTTAATTTCCGTGGTGCATAACCCACAACTAAGTTCCGTAAGCATAAACGAAATAAATTTGTCTTATTTTAATTTCCAGGTCATGAGAGAAACTAATGCCAGCAAAAAGAAGAAAGGTAGGCTAAGCCAACTGCCTCATGTTTGTACACAGCAAAGATGAAAGAACAATTAAGTAGAGCGAACAGCTGGAAAGATAATTACTGAGCTATAAAACACAACAAAATTGTTACTGAGTGATCCAAACACCGAGAATACCAAAAATAAAAAGTACATAAACACGGTAAACTTTGGGACACCGTATGCTAGCATTTACGTCGTGCCTTACATTTCTTTCTCAGTGCTTTCAATATATCTCTAAGTAAAATCTGCTTGTGCTTTCTCCCAAGACATGCAATATTTGAACCATTTTGCAACTTGACAGATATATCCAAATCTCCCCATCTAGTAAACAAATTGGATGCAAAAGATCCGAATGGTTCCAGAGTAGCACCTGTTCACTCAATATCACAACAGTGTAAAATGACAGAAATCACCCATGTCGAAACTCTTCTTCATGAAATACAGATGATAAAAATGCAAGAAAAACTTTATTACAATGATAAACTTCAAGGTAGAAAGCTATAATGTCAAACAATGGAATTAACCTCGAGCTGACAACAGATCAACATTGTTCGGGATACTTTTAGTGTCCTATGTTTCCAGTGGGATGCTTAGATTGTACAACCAATGGCACCATTCAAACAGACATTTATTAGAAATTTGGAAGAAAAGGATAAGGTTAGTGAGATATCTTTGTCATAATCTGTGAGAACCTAAAAGAAAAATATATATATATATATCATCATGCAAGCATTCAATCCTTTGTAACCTACATTTTCAAATTTGTAACATCCTAGATTATTCAGCATGCATTGAGACTCAATATTGTACCAAATACAACCTCAAATTAATTCAAATTTTGAAAGATCAATCATCAATTTGTAACATCTATTTTGACCCCATTATATCCCTCATTATTCTTATTTTATGGTCATTATGACCATTAAAATGTGGGCATTAAGTTTGGCCTTTCACCTCCCCATCCTTCACCTATAAATAACTTGCTTTGCACAAGAGGAAACACACCAACACACTCATTACTTTCTGATATTTCGAGTGAGAGAGCTGCTAGTTTCGAGTGCAAGTTCTGTCAGTGTTGCCTAAGGTTTCGTTCAAGGTTTTGTCCAAATGACTCCAAGTTTCGTCCACATTTTGTTCAAGATTCCAAGGTAAGTGGGTTTTTGTTAATATATTCGTTTGAAATAAAATATATGATATTCATACCATGTCCCATTCTTTTTGAATTATCAATCAAGCACTTGTTTCGTGTCAAGTTCATGTTATGATCTATGCTCTGTTTCTAGCACTGTTATTATTATCGCAATATGGATCTACAGAATTCTGCACTCTGATTCATATGATATGATTAAGACCTCGCCCCATTAGAGGAGTAAAAAATAGGGACTGATCAGTAAACCATAAAACGAAGAATATATCAGTTCTACTTGTTCTCTATTATCTATTCATGATGCCTTTTAAATTCAGTATATATCTATGTATGAAGTTGTTATGCTCGAATGATTCCCCCACTTGCTGAGTGTTTCTCCAAACACTCACCCCTAGTTTTCCCACCCAGAGAAGAATGAAGAGAGCAAGACATGTTTTGGGACTGGTGAAGACGTCCTTAAATTCTATTATTTCGCTTCCGCAATTATGTTATTTAGAGTTGTAAAGACGATAAGTATTAATTATGTAATAGACTGGTTTTTTATCTATACTACGAGGCTTGATGTTTTACAATGTATGACTGTTAAACATCGCCGATGTCATGTGTCTCGATCTCAGGACGTGACATTTTAGTGGTATCAGAGCTAGCCAGGTTCATAATCCGGCTGGAGCCCCCAAATGTAGAAGTTCTTCTGCATGGGACCCATGCCCGCAATGGGCGAACGAGTAAAACTCACCCCTCCGTCGTGACACTATCCATTTTGGCCACATCCTTCGTTTAGACCTCCAAAATCATGTTTTTGCTATTTTGGAAAGTTTCATAACCCTCGTAGAGAACTTCGATCCCAATTCTATCGAATATTATGTAATGAGAATTCGGAAGACAAAGTACTTGGGGAGATTCCTGTAGAAACCGTGGGTGAGGGAGAGATTGTTGATGAATAGAAAATATGTCTTACCCTAGCTTTCAAATACTCATTTTTCAAGCACTCTAATATAACCAATTTATTTTCCCTTAATAAAAGTTTAATTGCTTACCCTTTCATGTCAATTTTAACCTTCAAATACTTCACCGCTGCATACATCCATTCTTAGAGAAGGTATTTCCTATGGCAGAATATAACAAGCTCAAGGAGAGGTAATAGTAACAATGGGGATGAGGGATCTTCGAATTCAAGGGTTGGTCTTAGCAGAGAAGGCTTAATGGTGATTGCAACGATAGTTGCCACAACTCTTCAATGGTTGGTTAACCCAAACACTCAGCCACCACCTCTTCCACCCCCTACGCCTCATGGGACCAAATACTACTATGAGTCACTTCGAAAGAACCGAGCTCCCACTTTTGATGGAAGTCATGATCCCGAAGTGGGCCAAACATGGCTAAAGAATATTGAGACACAACTCCGGCTACTAGAAATCCCAGAGTATTTCAAAGTGGAAGTCGTGACACCACTTCTAGATGGCAAAGCTGGAAAATGGTGGGAAACAGTCTCGTCAGCTATGACCCAAAATGAAACCGTCTCATGGCAGAGATTTTGAGAGGCATTCTTGAAGCAATACTTTCCAATTGAAGTAAGAATGCAACGGCTTAGTGAATTTCAGACTTTCACTCAAACCGCGGATATGTCAGTGGTGGAGTACACATCCAAGTTTAATTCATTGGGTACTTATGTCCCAACAATTATGACCGATAATACTTTGAAAATGCACCGCTTCAAGAAGGGTCTTAGTAGTCGTATACAGTTTGCCCTATCGGTTTACCCGGTCTACAAAATTCTGCACTCTGAATCATATGATATGATTAAGACCTCGCCCACTTAGAGGAGTAAACATTAGGGATTGATCAGTAAACCATAAAAACGAAATATATATCAGTGCTACTTGTTCTCTGTTATCTGTTCATGATGCCTTTCAAATTCAGTATATATCTATGTATGAAGTTGTTATGCTCGAATGATCCCCACTTGCTGAGTGTTTATCCAAACACTCACCCTTCGTTTTCACAAAGAAGAATAAAGAGCAGATTGAAGAAGAGGAGCAAGACATGTTTTGGGGCTGGTGAAAACGTCCTTAAATTCTATTATTTCGCTTCCGCAATTCTGTTATTCAAAGTTGTAAAGACGATAAGGTTTAATTATGTAATAGACTGGTTTTAGATCTATACTACGAGGCTTGATGTTTTACAATATATAACTGTTAAACATCGCCGATGTCATGTGTCTCGATCTCGGGGCGTAAAATAATCTCCTAGATTGAGCAAAAAAAATATGTGTAGTAAATTCGACTTCCACCATCACATGATACTTTCTACAACACGGTATTAGAGATTCCCAATAAACTTCGATACTTGGAAAGCAGATTGAATTGGGCTTTTGAGTCTGTCCACCACATAGGTCTGTAAAGTGATCACCTAAGTGATTTCGCAATCCACATCTGTTCTTTAAGAGATTATATGCAAGTGTGAAAAATCTTAGAATATACTTGACTTTTACATATACATCATGGCATCACCTGTTGAAAACTTCAGTTTTGGTATTGGGATATCAAACTGGTCAAATGCATGGTGGGTCGGAGCTATCCTAGAAGAGTTCATTAAGGTCAAGAATAAGCCGGTATACTAGAGCATATTTCAGGAGTAAAGGATACTGCTCCATGAAAAATTGATTTCACTTGCAAATCTAGAATACCACGAATATGTGGCACATAATACTAATAGTCACACCAACAGTTGAAAAGAAGGCTCTGACACATCTGTGGAGAATTTTAGAAGAAAAACTAAGAGCACCAGCTTAAGCATCGGTAGCTGCTAATAGATGGATATAACACAAGATGATGGTGGGAGGCCATGGGCCATAATGCAGTCCCCCTCATAAATAACATCACTGTTTCCTCATTAAAATTTCACAAAAATATGCAGCAACATAAAAATGTCCATAAAATAATATGAATGAGCTAGAAGAACACAAAACAAAGGACAAATACCTCTTAGACTGTCAATGGATTCAATGATGGCTCGAAGCTCACTAATAGTGTGAAATCTTGCTGACCAATCCTCTCTTGAAGGATTAATAGCAAGAAGAATATCCTTGAGGATAAGCTCCAAGGTGCTATCACCATTCATTTGGATTATCTCTGTAAGCTAAACATGTGTCAGGCTTTGGAAAAAAGCAAAAATCGCCTACATCAAAGCCATGTACCACCAGAAATCCAGAATGCCATAGGATGTGAAGTCAACATAAGAAGTTGATCTGTTTACTTGGTGATGGGTGCCCAAACAAGTAATTTTTTGAACAAGTACGCATGACCAATTACGCATTACAAATAAATCACCCAATCATTATAGAACATGCTATAAGTAGCTAAAAAGTTGTGGACCAGAAAAAGGGTGAAACAACTTCAATTATATTGATATAATATTTCGAAAATATTAGTTCTCATCTCATTTACATGTGATCATCAAGATATCACATTGCTTTGAACAGGGTAAGAGATGGAAACAGAAACTACAGCTGGCTAAAACAAATGTCCCGGCATGAGTGAAATAGGTACTTGAAAATACTCTTTATTTATCACAAATATAGACACGGAAAACCAATGGAAAGCAACAATGACAATTAGAACCCGGTAATCAGCCATTAACCAAAAACTTTGTCTAACGAACCAAGTACTGAGAAAAGGAAAGAAATCCTGTAAACAAATCAAGTCATTTAGTCATGTATTACTTGACAGCTTACATATAACACACAAACTTTTAAAGGATTTGACTAGTGGCAATCAGCTACCACGACAAAGCAAATGGATTTGCCAATGGTTTTCTGATCAAATTGAGTTCTTGACCAAGCGAATCGCTAGGCAGGATGAAGACAATTAATAAACTCAAATTACAAGCACGCACATATGATACAAAAATTTCATAATGCCAATCTCGTAGCGAATGGAAACGGGAACATGCCCTCGCGGGTAAAAATCAGAATTTTTCGGACCCTTGTGAGAAAAATTGTAAATCGGGACAAATATCAAATCGGTAATACCTGTAACGAAGGTTTCGGTTTGGAAAATTTCCCCCTTTTTTCACAAGGTCATCGCAGGATCCATCTCTAGTAGCCTAGTACTCAATGGGCGCGAAAGTGCAGGACTAGTGCAAATCTTAATATGAATAATATAGCGTTTTCATGAAATGTTGAAACAATAAATATTAACCTAGAAGTCAAAATTAAAAGCTACTAAAATTAGGCCGATTTTGGGAAAATCCGGCCCATAAGACCGTTTTTATTGTAGCCGAGGTTCTTTGATACCGGTCCATCAACATCTTATGTTTCCGATGGTCGTAGCTAACGGGCCCCTACCTCGGACCGACAACAGAATTGTTGAGGTTTATTTATTTTGTAGGTTTTTCCAATGATTACAGAGCTTTGGATGCATCGTGTCGACAATGGGACTGAAACATGTACGGAACAGCCAATTTGAACACAAACTTCCGATGAAGCCAAATTAGTTCTGAGAATTTTCAAAATTCTCCAAGGTTATTGTTGATAATTATTCATTCAAGTGGGAGAAGGAAACGAAGAGAACACTACCATAAACTTTATGTTTTCTGAAAAATGAAAAATTTCTAAGACACGAGGTTCCCAACAAATTTTTTTTAAATTAAATATACCCTTCTGGATATATGTCATATTATTCTTATAATTGTTCCAGATTAGTTTAATAACCATATGCATGTCCCTTGATTTTATCTACTTTTTTTTGTCCTTTGTATTCAATAGGATACTTATAAGATTGACATATAATTCGATGGACGCATGTGTAACATAATGGGAATTGGATCTGCAAGGCTGGCCTATTAACCCATTCTTAATGACTTTTCAGATGGGCTGAGATTGAAAAGAGACAACAACGGTCAATCAACCCCTTCTTTTATATAATATAAATATAGGCATATCCTATATTCGATGAGCCAACATATTGATAAAACTATGTTTTGGAATGGATACACGCGAAATCTGAAATTATATTTCCAAATATACGACTTCTTGAATTTGAAGCTCATAATAAAATTCAGCTGTACTGGGAATGAGATAAACTTTGTTACTGTAACAAATTATTCGGATTTCTAGTTATTAAGTAATATCAAATTTCGGGAATTTTACTTGTACATGATGAGTTCAAATATTGAATTAAAAACTATATTGTCGCAAGAAAACTAAAACAAATAAGATAGCAGCAAGTGTTGGAATGTGAATAAAAGGTCTTGCATGTAAAAAGTGGATGTGGAAGCTCGAAAACGCTACCTCTGCTGATGATGAAAAATTCATCCACCTGCTTTGGTTTCTGCCATCAACTGAACACGTAAAAGCCATGCAAAATGGACATGGAAGCTCGAAAACGCCACCCATTCTCATCAATCAACACGTGAAAACCTGCAAATCCATAGAAACCACTATAAAAAGGCCCCTTCATCTCATTCCCTTTCAATTGTCAAAAAACACATAAAGTTCCCAGCACAGAAGAGAAGCAATGGCGAAGAATCTTGCACTCACGGCGGCACTCGTTGTGGCTATGCTCTCCCTGGCGGCCGCAAACACCTACACCACCACCATCACCACCACGATCGACGACATAGACAACCCAGGGCAGCAGCAACAGTGTCAACGTCAGCTGCAAGGCCGTAGGTTCCAATCCTGCCAAAGGTACCTGCAACAAGGGAGACAAGGTGGCCGAGACGACTCAGAAGACGGAGAACTTGTTCTTCCGGCAGAGAGCCGCGGCGAGCAGAGCGAATCCCTGAGGCAGTGCTGCGACGAACTACGTCAAGTGAACGAGCGGTGCCGCTGCGAGGCCATCAAGCAGGCGGTGAGGGAGCAGCAGCAGGAGGGAGGCGGCTACCGAGGCCAGGAGTTTGAGGAGGTGTACGACAGAGCTAGAAATCTTCCCCAGAGGTGCCAAATGAGGCACCCACGGCAATGCCAATTGAGCGGCGTGTTCCTGTAAACTCAGGAATGTTGTAATCGAGCAGGCAGCTAGCTAGCTGTATTTCCCAACTGTGTTGTTGAGTTAGCTGTTATTCCGATGGACAGTCTTTGTTTTTTCTCTGTGGGTTAATAAGTACATCGGAATGAAATAAAACTTTGACTTTTTTTAATTATGGGGTTTCTTCTTAAAAAAGAGCTGGAAAAAAGGAGGAATCCGTTGTTGTTTCCCATATTAGGGTTTCTCCAATCGAGCATTATTTTGGTGTCTTCACGCCAAATTAACGTTCCTATTCTCCTAACTAGTTAGGAGCTATTAATGGAAGGCTAGGATTGCAAAGATTAGGGGGCCAATAGCACCGGATTTAGTCTATGTCCTTTCTTTCTTACAGATAGATATCCAAACAAAAAGCTGAATGTCCGAAAGCAAAGAATTCATTCAAAAGAAACTAGCTATTCAAATATATACCTTATTTTGCTCATTGTTGCAAAACTACTGGTGCTACATGTTCCTAGCAATGGGAGGAGATTTGATTTATCTAAGTCAAGAGAGTTTCAACGCTGGTTGGAGTAGATCTATCGTGTGGTTAGCCCGACTTTGGTTCGAAATTAGCCAAGCTGTAGTGACAGTGGAAACAAAACTCGGTGTCAAAGTCGCATATCTTACATTTTAAGGAAATTTTAATCAACATTTCAAGAGTTGAATGATTCAGATGTGAAGCCCACGTAGTGATTCACTACCTACGCATCTAAACGGATGGAATATATATGGTGTACGGGTGAGAGAAGTAATGGGATGAGTGAACTATCGAAAAACTTTCTGCTGACGTTGTGTCGCTTGATCTGGTTGGTAATTGGACTGTAAAAATGACCTGATCTTAACAGATAATTCAGGAGGCAATGATAAGACTGGTCTTTACGGGAAATGCGATTGTAGTAAATAAAATTTTCCTGAGTCTTATATGTGATGTAAAAGTCAAATTGTTTGAAGTTGGTTGCTGAACACTCAAGGAAATTCTTAATTTTCCGCATTTTCTACTTCTTCGACTCATGAAAAATAAATGTTATTCTCTCCAGAAAATCCGGAGAGAATATTTTCGAATCTTGTTAATCCAGGCTGGAGTTTTAGTCATCAGCCCTTTAATTTAGCAGAAATTACATAATATCAATTGTGGTTTTCACATGTTAGTCTCGCACAAAAGTAACCCTGGTTTCAGAATGACGGCATAAGTAGTATTTCGGGCATATACTTATAGGTGTAATAAGTGACGGAAATTTAATTATTTTTAGTAGATTTTAAAAATTCATAGATATTCAATTATAACTTTTATAAATTTTACGAAAATCTTGTGGTATTCAATAATAACTTTATAAATTCCATGAAAATTTGTGATATTGAACATTGACTTTTAAAAACTCTCTAAAAATTTATATGTAATCAAAATTTTAATAGACTTTCAACTCCATGAAAGTCTTTGATGCATAATTGTTAATGTATAAAGTCAACAATAAATATCTCTTAAATTTTCTTTGGTTAAAAGTAGAGGTTTGAATGGATTTATAATTTATTTACTTCTTTTTCGTCTCTATCTTCTTATAAATATTTTTGTGTATTTCTCAACACGTAAAAATTAAATTATATATACATATAAATTAATTTCAATTAATTATTACATATTCAATCTTATTTTATTTTTTACTTGATTCGACATCTTTCTATAAATTGATAATATGATTTTTCAAATCAAAATTTTATAAAGCCAGATATTTTAAAATTTTGAATTTTAAATTTTCTGTAATTTTATCCATAATATATATAATTAGTTTTAATATTCGATTATAGTACGAAAGATGATTAAATATCAATGTCATATAATTTTTAGTCAGTTACAATTAAAAATACATTGTTAAAATTAATTTAAAGAATAATAACTAAGAATTTGATTTATAATTATGTATATTTCAAATATAAGAACATTAAATATCATTATTTGTATCGAATTTATAAGTTCTGTAAAATATATATAATATTAATGAAAGTATCACGTTCTGTACACAAAATTCATAAATAATAGTAATGATAGAGGTAACAATAACTTATTTTAAACAAACAAATTTAATTTTTATTAATTGAAATTTATTATTAATTCTTTATCTGATATTTAATTTGTATAATATAAGTATCGCGTTATTTGTGTAATATATTGATATGTGTTAAAAAAGAATGTCGCACTGAATAATTTCCTATTGAAGTAGATAGTGAAGTCTCACCACCATCATTAGAACAAGTTTATGAAGATAATAACCTTGATCAAATATTTGATACCCAAGAACAATAGCGAGCAAATGCTAATGCATGGAAAGAGACAATAGCCAATCGAATATGAAGCGACGATGATTATAGTAACAATAATGAACTTTGGGTACTTCTAATAAACAAATATTATATATTAATATAAACATATTTGTTTACTTATTATTATTTTTAAAAAACAGAGTTTTGAATTGATTGAAAAATTGATTTTTGCACACTTAACAGTTTATTAATAATTTTTAATTGAGATGCAGTATGTTAGTATTTAATTTTTTTGATTATTTTATGAAGTATGTTAATAAAAGATATATTTTAAAGGAAAAAAGTTATATATTTTAAGTCCAAACAAAGTTATTATAATTACAAAATTCATGAATTATATTAATAATAAATCCATAAAAATTCTCTATAAATCCATAAAATTGTCTCTAAAAATCTATAAAGTCTAATGAAGTTCAATTAAAATTCTTTTTATAAATCCATGATATTCCATAAAAATCTATAAATTTCTATCAATTTCATAAAAATTTATTAATTAAAAAAATTAATAAAAATCATCAAATCTTTAGATTAAATATTCATCATTAGATTAATTAAAAATTAAAATATACATACTCGGCGCTTTCTGACCTCGCATGTTTATCAATGTACTATTCTTATGTAGAAACCCACTAAGAGTACAACTATTAGTCGGAAAAAAATTATACAGCCAAGAATTCTTAGTTTTACTAAATCAAATTAATTAGAATAGAAACCCACCAAGAATTCAAGCTAAAATAAAATATGTCAGGAATTTATGAAGAATTTATTTCATATATTTCCAATCTTATTCATTTGTTTGTTATGTTATATTTAATAGTGTTGAGTTAAACATATATAGGTGAAAACAGTACTAGGATGGGTGACCTCCTGGGAATTTCAAATAAATCAAGTTGTTGAAGTTGCGTCGCTTGATTTGATTAACCATGTGTGTTATAAAATTGTGATGCCACATATTAACTATTGTAGTTTCGGTTGGATGTTTCTGTTTCGTGATCAGTCGAGGCGAGGAAAGTCCTCTTTACGCAAGACGAAATTTCCCGAGAATTGTGCTCTCGTTGCGACAATCGTCCCTAAGATACAACGACTACAGATTACAAAGTGCAGCACAACACTTCGTAACGACAGCGAACAAAATAAGGTTTCGAACTTTCTGAGTACGAGGAGGGAAATATAATGTGCAGAGGAAGTTCGAGAGAGCAGAGAGCATAATGCAGAAATGTTCGCTTCTCGAATCCACAAAGCCGGTATTTATAGACGATGGTCAGTTGTCTCTAACTGGTGCAATTCTTCATCCGAACAGGTGCATTGATTCACACTGCTTCACTCGAAGAGGTGCACCAGTTGACCCGAAGAGATGCACTACTAGTCGTAGTAATGCAGCTCTCCAGAAACAGATGCACTGCTTCAGAAAATAATTTCGGTCGATTTAGTTCGGTTTGATTTTGAAAAAATAAATAATTCGAATAAATTTTTTCCCAAAAAATAATGCTTGTCAAAGACCCACCGCACCTCCCCACGCCGCGTCGAGCCGGTCGGTCGCGCGTGCATGTGTGTGTGAATCAAGACCGAGCCGACTAGAGTCCTCTCCCGCCCAAAAACTTCGGTACCCCAAATGGTCCAACCCTTATCTCAAAATTGGAACTATATAATTTGAATAACTCTTATAAATGTCACCGATGTGGGACAACATCCTTATTGGCTTTTATTCATAATTATATCCCAATATATATTTATAATGAAAATAGGATCGACGATATGAAAGGATGTAAAAGTGATCTCTAAGAAAATTGAAATGACATCAACACTTAGATATCTTAAAGACAATATAGTTTTGATTTAAACTACGTCATCGCGAGAGAACTAAAATAAGAAAATAGCAAGTGTTCGAATGTGAATAAAAGGTCTTGCATGTAAAAGTGGATGTGGAAGCTCGAAAACGCTACCTCTGCTCTTAATGAAAATTCATCCACCTGCTTTGATTTCTGCCATCAACGGAACACGTAAAAGCCATGCAAAATGGACATGGAAGCTAGAAAACGCCACCCATTCTCATCAATCAACACGTAAAAACTTGCAAATACATAGAAACCACTATAAAAAGCCTCCTTCATCTCATTCCCTTTCCATTGTCAAAAAACACATAAAAGTTCCCAGCACAGAAGAAAAGCAATGGCGAAGAATCTTGCACTCGCGGCGGCACTCGTTGTGGCTATGCTCTCCCTGGCGGCCGCAAACACCTACACAACAACCATCACCACCACGATCGACGACATAGACAACCCAGGGCAGCAGCAACAGTGTCAACGTCAGCTGCAAGGCCGTAGGTTCCAATCCTGCCAAAGGTACCTGCAACAAGGGAGACAAGGTGGCCGAGACGACTCAGAAGACGGAGAACTTGTTCTTCCGGCAGAGAGCCGCGGCGAGCAGAGCGAATCCCTGAGGCAGTGCTGCGACGAACTACGTCAAGTGAACGAGCGGTGCCGCTGCGAGGCCATCAAGCAGGCGGTGAGGGAGCAGCAGCAGGAGGGAGGCGGCTACCGAGGGCAGGAGTTCGAGGAGGTGTACGACAGAGCTAGAAATCTTCCCCAGAGGTGCCAAATGAGGCACCCACGGCAATGCCAATTGAGCGGCGTGTTCCTGTAAACTCAGGAATCTTGTAATCGAGCAGGCAGCTAGCTGTATATGTCCCAACTGTGTTGTTGAGTTAGCTGTTCTTCCGATGGACAGTCTTTGTTTTTTCTCTGTGGGTTAATAATTACATCGGAATGAAATAAAAAATTTGGCGTTTCTATTCAAATATATACTCATTGTTGCTAAAGGCAATGCTACTACTGGTGCTACATGTTCCTAGCAATTGAGGATATTGGATTGATCTATCAAGTTAAGAGAGTTTCAACGCTTACGTTGGTAGTTAGGTTGTTTTTTTCCTTTTTTATTTTTTATTTTTTTTGTATTTTATTTGTATTTTTAACGTGTAGGTTTATGTGTCTATTTTCCCTTTGCAATGCACTACGGGTGCTACATGTTTCTTTTTTCTTTTGATTTTTAAAATGTGTAGGTTTATGTGTTGTTTATAAATTGCTAATTATTGTATACCAAATAATAGTATCTTTTATATAATTATATATAATTATATTTAATTATAACATCCAAAAAATAACAACAAAATAAAATATAAACTACATTATTGAACTAATATAATATTAATGTATGTTTTTAATTAATATGTTAAAATTTATTTTGTAGAATAAATATTAATTGTAGTACATAAAATTATCCTGAGTTTTATATGGGATGTAAAAGTCAGATTGTTTGAAGTTGGTTTCTGAACACTTCAACGAAATTCTTATTTTTCCGCATTTTGTACTTCTTTGAATAATGAAAAATAAATGTTATTCTCTCCAGAAAATCCGGAGAGAATATTTTCGAATCGGGACCACGTTGGCTCGTATCTTGTTAATCCAGGCTGGAGTTTTAGTCATCAGCCCTTTAATTTAGCAGAAATTACATAATATCAATTGTGGTTTTAACATGTTAGTCTCGCACAAAAGTAACCCTGGTTTAAGAATGACGGCATGAGTAGTATTTCAGGCATTATACTTAGATTAATTAAGAATTAAAATATACAAACTTGGCGCTTTGTGACCTGGCATGTTTATCAATGTAATATTCTTATGTAGAAACCCACTAAGAGTACAACTTTTAATCGGAAAAAATTTATAAACCAAAGAATTCTTAGTTTTAGTAATTCAAATTAATTAGAACAGAAACCCACCAAGAATTCAAGTTAAAATAAATATAAGGAATTTATTTCATATATTTCCAATCTTATTCATTTGTTTGTTATATTATATTTTATTAGTATTGAGTTAGGTGTGCATGAGTAAGAGTAAGAGCAGTATTGAGATGGTGATATTTAGGGTATTTCTTGTACCTCAAGCTGTTGAAGTTGTGTCGTTTGATCTGGTTGATCATGTGTGCTGTAAAAATATGATGTCAAATCTTAACGGATAATATATCTCTGCTGATGATATGATCGACGATATGGAAAGGGTGTAAGACTGATCTGTAAGAAAATTGAGACAGTACAAATAGTTAGACAAGTACCTCCGAAAATATAGTTTTTGATTTAAAAAATACATTGTCGCCATAAAACTAAAACAAATAAGATAACAGCAAGTGTTGGAATGTGAATAAAAGGTCTTGCATGTAAAAGTGGATGTGGAAGCTCGAAAACGCTACCTCTGCTGATAATGAAAAATTCATCCACCTGCTTTGATTTCTGCCATCAACGGAACACGTAAAAGCCATGCAAAATGGACATGGAAGCTCGAACACGCCACCCATTCTCATCGATCAACACGTAAAGACATGCAACTCCATAGAAACCACTTTAAAAAGCCCCCTTCATCTCATTCCCTTTCAATTGTCAAAAAGCACATAAAGTTCCCAGCACAGAAGAAAAGCAATGGCGAAGAATCTTGCACTCGCGGCGGCACTCGTTGTGGCTATGCTCTCCCTGGCGGCCGCAAACACCTACACAACAACCATCACCACCACGATCGACGACATAGACAACCCAGGGCAGCAGCAACAGTGTCAACGTCAGCTGCAAGGCCGTAGGTTCCAATCCTGCCAAAGGTACCTGCAACAAGGGAGACAAGGTGGCCGAGACGACTCAGAAGACGGAGAACTTGTTCTTCCGGCAGAGAGCCGCGGCGAGCAGAGCGAATCCCTGAGGCAGTGCTGCGACGAACTACGTCAAGTGAACGAGCGGTGCCGCTGCGAGGCCATCAAGCAGGCGGTGAGGGAGCAGCAGCAGGAGGGAGGCGGCTACCGAGGGCAGGAGTTCGAGGAGGTGTACGACAGAGCTAGAAATCTTCCCCAGAGGTGCCAAATGAGGCACCCACGGCAATGCCAATTGAGCGGCGTGTTCCTGTAAACTCAGGAATGTTGTAATCGAGCAGGCAGCTAGCTAGCTGTATTTCCCAACTGTGTTGTTGAGTTAGCTGTTATTCCGATGGACAGTCTTTGTTTTTTCTCTGTGGGTTAATAAGTACATCGGAATGAAATAAAACTTTGACTTTTTTTAATTATGGGGTTTCTTCTTAAAAAAGAGCTGGAAAAAAGGAGGAATCCGTTGTTGTTTCCCATATTAGGGTTTCTCCAATCGAGCATTATTTTGGTGTCTTCACGCCAAATTAACGTTCCTATTCTCCTAACTAGTTAGGAGCTATTAATGGAAGGCTAGGATTGCAAAGATTAGGGGGCCAATAGCACCGGATTTAGTCTATGTCCTTTCTTTCTTACAGATAGATATCCAAACAAAAAGCTGAATGTCCGAAAGCAAAGAATTCATTCAAAAGAAACTAGCTATTCAAATATATACCTTATTTTGCTCATTGTTGCAAAACTACTGGTGCTACATGTTCCTAGCAATGGGAGGAGATTTGATTTATCTAAGTCAAGAGAGTTTCAACGCTGGTTGGAGTAGATCTATCGTGTGGTTAGCCCGACTTTGGTTCGAAATTAGCCAAGCTGTAGTGACAGTGGAAACAAAACTCGGTGTCAAAGTCGCATATCTTACATTTTAAGGAAATTTTAATCAACATTTCAAGAGTTGAATGATTCAGATGTGAAGCCCACGTAGTGATTCACTACCTACGCATCTAAACGGATGGAATATATATGGTGTACGGGTGAGAGAAGTAATGGGATGAGTGAACTATCGAAAAACTTTCTGCTGACGTTGTGTCGCTTGATCTGGTTGGTAATTGGACTGTAAAAATGACCTGATCTTAACAGATAATTCAGGAGGCAATGATAAGACTGGTCTTTACGGGAAATGCGACGGCATCGACAGTTAGACACGCAAATTCTCGGATCATGGACCTAACAGTCCAACTCTGACGCACACAATAGATATATTTTGTGTCCAACTCTGACGCACACCATAGATGCACTCTGTGTTGTCGAAGTAAATAAAATTATAAATTAGTTAATAGTTATAACTTTTGGTTAGTTATATATTTATGTAACTTAAATATATATGCGTAATTCTGTTAATAATGAAATCCAAATCTTATTTTTCCGCATTTTGTAATTCTTTGACTAAAGAAAAATAAATGTTATTCTCACCATAAAATCCGGAGAGATTTTCGAATCTGCACCACGTGGGTTCGTATCTTGTTAATCCAGGCTGGAATTTTAGTTTGAACATTTTAGTCTCGCACAATAAAAACCATGATTTCAGAATGACAGCATGCGTAGGTATTTCATACATCATACTTACGTTAATTAACATTAAAATAGACAAACGTGGCGCTTTGTGACCTGACATGTTTATCAATTTAATATTCTTACGCAGAAACCCACCAAGAATACAACTTTTAATCTGTACATTTTATACATCATAAACCCACCAAGAATTCAAAATTAATTAAAATTGTCATAGGTGGGAGTTCAGTTTTACTTATTCAAGCTGATGGGAAATATGTCAGGAATGTATTTCATATATTTCCAAGCCTATTTCTTTGTTTGTTATATTATACTTTATTAGGACAATAGAACTAATAATTAAATTATTTATCCATTTTTGTTGATTTTAGAAGTTAATTAGTTAATCTCCTTCTTACTTTACTTCATTGTAGTGCCACCGATTTTAAAAAATATTAAACATGATAAACTGTGATTCATGTGTTTAAACTTATTCCATTTACCGCTTAAACAATAAACATCCATCGATTGCATGGTTCTCCGTATTTAAATATTAAACATACATTGGATGAACATTCACCGCGTAAATGATATATCGAAAAATTTTACACTTGATAATGATACATTGAATAAGTAATGTAAAATGAGGAGCTGACACCACGTCGGACGATCACTTCGGAAGATAGAGAGATCTGTCCTCGAGGAACTAGCTAAGATGGCGTGTTGTTCTTTTAATGGCTTGCGGCTACAAACACTGATTAGAGGGTGTCGGAAGTATTTCTGATGAATCTCCTCCGATATCTGAGTCTGCTCGAGTGATCGAGACGAAATAAAAGTATATAGTACTGTGCGTATGTGGAACAATCTGTAAGCCAAGATGCATCTGGGTATTTATAGGAGGGACTAATCGGTTATGTGTATTTACCACGATAATCATGAGTTGGAGTGGGCTTTGCAGGTGTTGCATGTACGACACAAGAATAACCATATAAAGAACAAAAATTTACAACCGGATCTACCAAATATAAAATCTCATGGAATAAAATGCATCTCCCAAATAGAACAATTTTAAAGGAAAAAATTTGGTCGTCCAGAGGAGAATGTGAAACTACTGACGTATGCATGACAACTTGGAGTTCTCACAATTATTGTCTTTCTTGAATTTATAAAAATCGTGCAAAAGTTTAATATGCGGTAGAAGGAAAAGAGGAAAAAACATCACATAGCATCAGATTATATTGAAATTATTCTTGTTATAACAAAAAAAATATGATTGTTTATCTTAAATTTGTACAAGGCAACCAGGTGGTTTTTATCATGTGCGAATTTAAAATATAATGATTAATTTTTTTTAACCATGATTTGTGATAAATTAAAAAATAATTCGCAATTCATCCCAAAATATATCCCATTATGCGGAGGAAGTTATGTGGTTCATGTACTTTAGCCACCAGAGAATAGTTTGATAACCTTTTTGAAATCTCAGATCAAATGGATAGTGATGGAAATGGAATTGCATAGTCCCTGAACCTACCCCACAACATGTCTATATATATATATATATATATATATATATATCTCTATGGAAATAGAACGAAAAACCCATATCAAGTCGGATTCGGAGATAAGAATGACAGGATCACACTCAATTCCAACCTTTAGAGCTCAATATATTATTATCTTGACTGCGATATCTGTTATTGAATCTGTCATTCGTAATAACGATTTCAGATGTAGTCAAATTATCTCAGCCGAGAGCTACCATCACGTCGGGACCTCAAGTTCTGTCGTCGGACGTCGGGACCGAGGAATGCACGTCGTTCCTCCTTTATGTCTGCAACCATAAACCACATGTCAGAGGACGTAGGAAGTGTGTCCGGCGAAGCACCTCTGATTCTTAAGTCAGGCAGTGCACGCAATACAATATATGCTGAGTGCAAAAGTATGCAAGAATGAGTGTGTATATCATGAGGGAGCATACCTGGTATTTATAGAGGGGCTAAGGTGGTAAAGGGAGAATATCTCGGTGGATACTCTCTGTGATCCTCGGGATACTCTCGCTAAATAAGAAAAGGTGTATCGACATATGATTCTTCAAATAAGGAAAGACGTATCCAGGCGGGATTCATATGCACAATGAGAGACGTACCTGGGCAGAACTCTTCATCACGTCGGGACATGGTCCTCGGGAAACACTCCCGAAATAGTTGTGAAGCCTCGGGAAAATCCTGATTTTGGAGCGCGTCTTCGTGTGTTCTGCCGGCCTTGGCATCGTGCATCGGGGCTATGAGCAAGCTGCTCGGTCCTCGGATCCCGAGGTGGTTATATGGGGCATCAATTTCTTTCCAACAAAAAAACTGAAAATATATGTTAAAAAGATGCAAAAGATCATGCAGGCCAATACTACTTCATCACTCACAATTTACTTACTTCTTTAAAAAAAAAAGGAATAGATTTTGGCAGGAGTTTAAATTTTGAGGACAGATACTTCGTCTTTTTTATAGATTTTTATGCCATTTTAATATCAAATAATTTCCTCAGTGCAATTAACCCAGTAATAATTCCTCATATTTACGAAGTTTTAGTTGGATCATTATATTTGATTTTGCAACACGGCATCAAATAATCGTTAACGTACAGTCCATCCCTCGTTTTCGACTAAAATGAGGATGCATCCCAATATTGAGAAGGTCAAATAGACACCGTCGACATCACTAATTTTTTTATAAAAATAACAATAATATAAACTTAAATGAATAGACATCATTTGAAGAAGAAAATTGTAAAGACTTTGAGAAAGGTATATTAATATCAATGTAAGGAAATTATCGTAATCAGGAAAACTATCGCGGAAATCGCATTGATTAATTATAATCTTTAGTTGCCCTGCAAGGCACGTAGAAATTACCAACTAAATCGCTCTACGATGACAAATTTGACACTTTAATTAATGACCAATTTGCCCCAATCATCGGGCCCTCCGCAAATCCACCACCACAACGCTAACGTTGTCGGCACTATGGCGAGCCAAGGCTAGTTTGGTCAAAAGAATAGAGGCATCCGAGCAAGCCTTGTCGGAACTCTCCCCCGACGGCGTGACAATGATGTCTTTACCCGGCGATCTTGGCGGCGATCGTGTTTTGCACGTCTGTAGACATTTGAGCGCCACCTCACAGGCTGTCTCGTTCGTAACCACATCCCAGAGCCCGTCGCTTGCTAGTATCAAACACTCGTCCTCCGCCGTCCGCTCCGTCACAGTCACCTCCGGCTCCGATATGACGTACGGCTTCAGGTAATTATCACCTGGAGAAAAGGCAGATTAGAAACAGATATTATTATCATGGGTTCTGAAGAAGTAGAATCGAATCAAGTTTCATTATTTCTAAATGAGGGAAATTGAAAAATTACCGATAGCACGAGACATTGCTAAAACTCCAAGAACTCGAGGCCCGTCCCAGTATATGACGCGGCCGCCGGAATCGTTAATCCGTTTCAATTCATCTGGCCGGTCCGGCTGAATTCAAAGAAAAATTCACGTCAGAACGTAAATTTCACATTTACTGACAGAAATGTTGAATTCAGCAAATATATCAACCTTATGGTCCACGGAGAGGGGAATCGCCGCACCGTTTCGACAAAGAACAGCACGAGAATCACCACAATTGGAGACGATAATCTTGTCCGGCGACAAGATCGCCACTACGGCGGTGGATCCTACAGCCTCTGTCTGTGGAGACTTTAGCTCGCACCGGCAGACGGAGCCAGTGGTTTCGTCCCCACTTCCGCCGCTGGCAGACCATTCCGTGACATCCTTGTCCATTTTCGCGAAACTTTCAACCATCGTTTGCTCCCACGAAGCTCCTCTCCCGGTTTCGATCTCGCTTTTCACTATTTCGTGCATTCGATCCCTGCACCTTGTCGCCACCTGGGAAAAAAACCAAGTAAAGATGAGAAATCAAGCGTTTCTTCTTAACGAGATGCTTCAAAGCAAAGTTTCGGATCTTACGTGTGAGCAGCCATGGCCGTCATAGACTCCAAACAGATGAATCCCACCCGCTGAACTAGGGCTTCGATCAGAAAAACTGGGGCATATCGCCACCGCATCTTCCATATCTCTTCTCCTTCCGCAAACAGAAGTCGTCCCGTATTTTGGGCACTCAGGAACGACCACAGCAGGCTGTGGTTCCGAGGTCGATGCCGCCAAATCAAACAATTTCGATTCAAGCCTTTTCTCCCCAGGTACGTCATCATCGATTCCCTTTTCCACCCCCTTCGCCTCGCAGCTGTGAACAGCGTTGGCGCACTCCCTCTGCGAAGAACCCTCCTCCACCTTCAGCCGCTTCCTTCTTCCACCACTCTCCATGGGTGTCGCCACTGCCTTATCACTGGGCACAATCTTGTACTGGTGGATCTCCAGCAGCCTCCTCCTCCGAGCAGCTTTCGAGCTCGACTCCACCGGCGCAGCCGTCTCCGTCTCACCAATATTAACTCCGAAGCACATGCCCGCCATGATCAAAATCTCTTCAAAAAAAGTCTCCTCGGATAATCGAAAACACAAGACAGAGAAATCAACGAAAATTCAGAGTAACATGCGAGGCTTTTATGCACATCCCATGACCACGTTATAGCCATTGTTGATTGAGGTGGAGTTTTGGGGGGCAGCTGCCCGCATGCCCGTCACCGTCCCGGGCAGGAAAGTGAGTTGTATCCACACCTAGTTGGTTTGACGTAGAAACACTGAATGAGAAAAAAAATCTCAGCCGTCGATTCAACCCTCTCTCCTCATCGCGGAGCACCACGTGTTAAAGATCATTACATTCGACTACGTGGGCCAATGATTGTCCAACACTTATCGTACCTTAATGACACGCATGTGATCTAATCGTATCGGTCTAACCTGCTTTTTTAATTAAATAATGATTTAACTTTTTGGGTGAGTTGACTCCTGAGTTACTCACCGTTATCCCGATTCTTTAGTATGCTCGCCTCATATTTCGACACGTGCTCCTCCATGACGTGGATCTGATGCCTTTCGGCCTGAAAAACATTTATAAAAAAAAGTTTTCATTTTTCTACTAACAGAAGGTTCTTTTCAAAAGTAATAAAAATTTGGAATTCACATTATCTTTTTAAATAGAAAATAGAATCATATTATAAAGAAAAAAAGCTACTACATCATGGGGGTAGATCAAGATCTCACAAAAACAAAAATGTGAAAGTAGCTTGCAATCTTCTAAGAATGTTTAATGACATGTGGACATAAAAATGGGACACCATTCAAACGAAGTTGTAGTGCTCGCATTGTAGGAAGGCAGAGTGATAAGGCTTTGATCCATTACAGCTAGCAAAGGGTAGATGAAATAACCAAACATTATAATATATATAAATATATGCCTGAATTCCCCTCGAGAATTATTTTTCCAAGTGACGTAATTTTTCGATATTTAAGATTCCGTTTGGACATGTTCTTCAAAAACGTTTTTAGTGTTTTTAAAGTTAAAAAACTTTAAAAATATGTTTGGACAAGATTTTTATAAAACGTTTTTGAAAAATATTTTTAAAAAACTAGTTTTGAAGTACACTTTTTTAAAAACAAGTGAAAGATGTTTTATAATGTTTTTAGAATACAAAATATAGGTAAACTTTATACGAATCGTCAATTAATTTTTTTTATTAGATTAATTTTTTTGAATGTTATTTTAATATTATTTCTTAATTATAAATCATTTTTTAAAATAATTATCTAAATATTTTTTAATTTAGAAATATTTTTAGAAAATAGTTGTCCAAACGCATACTTATGTTTAAAAAACCTTTCAAAACATTTTATAAGAATTTTTTTAAAAACATTTTTATAAAACATTTTTAAAAAACGTGTCCAAACGGAGCCTAAGTTACTTGTAATTTAGCATAAGTAACATGTAGTACATGGTCAAAGTAAATCTAACACGAATGAAGTATTTTTTTTTATTAGTGAAATTAAAACTTAACAAGTTACGCTTGTTTCCTAATATTTATCACATTTGTTATATTAATATACACTTGAGCAGCAGAAAAATTACTCCTTATAAATAATCTTGAAAATATCTATGAACTAAAAAAACCCAATTCAAATACTTAGTATCTAAAAGGATTATGAATATAACTAATATATTTCACAAATACATCTGCTGTCTACCAAAAACACCCATAAAGTCAATACGCGTTCTTCTTTTCTTGAAAACCCATAAATTTTCCCCTCAACACTTACATGTTAAAATAAAAATACTGAGCTTATATTTCACTTTTCAGACATCGACACCTTCCAACTCATTATAAATTAGATGTCGAATTCATGTGAATGATGATTATTTATCAGTGATGTTTAAATCTAAGGTCAATGGTGCCAGATTGCTACCTACTAGAATATAATATATAAACATATAGTTTGCATACACGTTTTCGGCATAAAGATTATAATTTGCCATTTCATATATCGTATCTTATCTTTACTGAATTCTCAGATTTATGCTTATTCTGATCTCGCTATCGTTTCAATCACCATCATTCTGGTCGTAGCATTTATACTCTCAAATTTATATGCTCGGACTATAATCATATACTTTTTCTACCACACGTAATTCAACTTTTGATCGGTTTATTGAGTTGGCTAGCTTGTACTTGACTTTAAACTTATTGCCCCAGAATGTTATATATGTCCGATCTCTTGTTCTATAGAAGAGGAGACTTTTATATATATATATTTTTAAACGCGAATTTATTCGAAGTTTCGTTTTGTTGATATGATTTATTTAATTTACTGCGCCACCCTTATTATTCTATAAATTTGGTGGTATGTAGAAGGCAAGCCGACGCCATATTATTTTAAACGATTTAAGTTGAATTAGAAGCTAAGCGAAATAAATTGGGACGCTTGCAGATCAAGCCAAGTGCTAAGGTTGTAAGAGGACACGAAGCCTCATCACTTCCACGCGTACAGCCACCCACCGAATATATAATTAAATTAAATTCCCCATCTCGTCTTTTCTTGAAAAATATAAAAAATTAAAGTGAAAGAATCTGTAGTAGTCAAGGTGGACGATATTATTTGGGCTAAAGTGACATTAATATATTTAATCTGATTTAATTTATTAATTTAAACACCTCTTTTTTTAAATAGAATTCAAATACTTTCAGGTCAATATATTTTTAATTTGTAGCTCCGGATACATTCTTTTCGCATTATCATATCAATATTCTGATATTAATCATATCCTAAATTTATTATTTATATCACGGTAATCCAATTATATATATTTATTTTAAATCAATCAAATATTTTATTATTTATCTTATTTGAAACAAAATTATTAATATAAAATTATATATTATTTTTTATATTAATCTTTTATTTATTTGTTATTTCTATAATAAGTAGAAACATTATTTTTTAAATTTAGTTTATCAAAACAAATATATTATTTTTGTTAAATATTATTATTTATCGAAGTCAATTCTTTTATAATAAAATTATTTATTACACAAGGAGATAAACGGTATGCTAAAGTATTAATTTCGTAGCTTCAATTTCTAGTTCATATATATCATCTATCTGTTTATGAAACTTATAAATCGTTGTTCTTTAATCACGACAATTTATATTATTATTTCGTTAGAATTTTAAATAAATTTGTAAATAAACACATACTTAAGTGTTAAGAAAGGAAAGGGTTAGATACTTAGATTGAACTTTGAAGCATCGATCTCACTATAAAAACCAAGAATCGAGAGGAAATCTACTATAGCAAAACTGCACTCTGAAGGGATATATAAATGAGAGCAATTTATTTGTTGAATTTCCGTTTCTATTGCCTTGTGTTGCTTTGGTTCTCTTCATCGGCGATCGCCGTTGTTCTTGATCAACCAGAAGAGAAATTAGGGTTTTGCGGCAACGAAGATAATCAGCCGATTCAAATGGCTACTCTCGGAGGTGTTCGCGAATCGTCCAACTCTGCAAACAGCGCTGAGATCGAAAGCATCGCCCGTTATGCTGTCGAAGAGCATAATAAAAAAGAGGTGTTCGTTTAATTAATCATTTTGTTATTCTGTGATTGGTCCAATGCATTTTGTGGAACAGAGGACGAATTGGAAAGGTGAGGGTTGTATTTAGGAGCAGGGTTTGTATTTTCAGCAAAAATGACCAATCGAATTTTGAGACATTTTCCCTTAAAAGAGTCTTGAATCTAAGTTCTGGTACTGCGTAACTCATCGGTCCCAATTCTTCCTCCTGATTAACAGATTTTTAATGCTTAGAAATGTTAGGTAGTTTCTGGTGTAACAACGGAGCTATTGTTTTGCAGTCGAAATGAACAATATTCGTTAGGAGTTTTTCTCGCGTCTTCCTCCATAAAGCTGTGCCAGCTGAGACCTTCGTAGGTCCCTGGTTTATTTCGTATCTTGAACAAGCTATATGTAAATTTTCTTGCCAGAATTCATTGTTTGAGTTGGCGAGGGTAGTGAAGGCGAAAGAACAAGTGGTTGCGGGTACTGTGCATCATCTTACGCTTGAGATAATTGATTCTGGGAAGAAGAAGCTTTATGAGGCAAAAGTTTGGGTAAAACCATGGTTGAACTTTAAGGAGCTGCAAGAATTCAGGCATGTCGAAGATGTTCCTTCGTTTACGTCCTCAGATCTTGGCGTGAAGAAAGGTATAGCTACCAATTTAGTTCATTTGTTTCATGATATGTCCATTGCTGCTTCTAGTTTATCGACCTTTATTGAGCTTTACGTTTGCCGATCTTGTTCATGGACTTCTACACTCTCGGGAGTGTGATTGAGTGAGTGTAGTTGATTCCTTGTTTATACGCTTGCTGTACTTCTTTTTCGTGGAATTTAGGTTGGCACGATAGAAAAGAAGTGGTACTTGAGGAAAGACTCTTTATTTTAGTGAGGGAAAAACAAAATGGCTTCTAATATTTTGCTACAAATCAGATGAGCAAGGATCTGGATGGCGATCAGTGCCCGTGCATGATCCACTTGTTCAAGATGCGGCACAACATGCTGTCAAATCTATTCAGGACAGATCTAACTCACTGTTCCCTTATGAACTTAGGGAAATTGTCCATGCAAACGCTGAGGTGGATTTTTAATTTGTTTTTTTTTTGGCACGGATAAGTATCTTTAGGTGTTACCCCTCTTTGTCTGACTCCCTTGAATTAATTCAAGCACTCTGAAAACGAATAGACTTTTTTATGATAGATATTCTTTTCAAAGCATCCCAGTTTTTGCATATTTTTAAAATCATCAATCGGATTGATGATACTTTTTGGCTGCCTTGTTGGTTTATGCTGTCTGCATAAATCACTACCCGTAACTTTCCTAGCTTTGTGATATAAAAGTCGTGGATTGGCAAAGACCATCAAGGAGACTAGATGTTTAATGTGCTGATATATGATTCCTTGGTAGCTTTGTCGCATCGGAATTTTGGGGTCTTCCGATCGATTGATATATGAATCATGAATCTACATTTTGAGCATTTTACTGGACTATACTGTAATGATGTTATATGTATATGATGATATAGTTGAGAATTGACTATAATTGATCCTGGTAGAACCTTTCACTAATTGAGTTTCATTTTTATTGCAACATATCATGGGCCATGGCCAAAAATAAAGGCTTTCTGATGTGGTCACAACATATTTTTCAGCATTTTTAGATCGAGAAACTTGCTGCCATACATAATAGAAATGCACTTTCATAAGTGTTCTAGTCACTCTTTGTGTGCGAGTCCCTAAAATCACATGCAAATAGGATAATCAATTCTGTCCAACTTGCCTATTCTAGGTCGTTGATGCATCTGCTAAGTTCGACATGCTCCTCAAGGTGAACAGAGGAGGTAAAGAGGAGAAGTTCAAAGTTGAGGTGCATAGGAACAGCGAAGGTAAGTTCCAGCTGAATCAGATGGAGTCTCACCACTCCTAACTCTGCTGAACTAGAGTCGACATTGGCCACTGGACTGTCTTAACAATAAAGGATCGTGTCCGAAATAAACGTGTAATAACTCGTACTGGCTGAATATTTTCATCAAGGGTCATGTTATCTAAGTATTTAGATTCTGTTGTATCGTCCATGTACACTTTTGAGTATGTAGATGCTTTGTATCGTCCTGTTTCTGCCTCATGTCGGACTTCTACTTTCACATCTATGGCTCTTAGCTCAGTTGCTCTCGAATGGTCTGTTTTTATTTGTTCTTACAAATCGTTGTTTTCAAGTAACAATCCATCGACGACTTGTTTAGGGATATCTGTAATTAGATATAATCAAGTTATTTTTTGATATAATGTAGTATGTCAGTTTCAAATTGGTCCTTTCTGAAATCCAGAACATCCAATTCGATCCAAATAATTCCATCCGAGCGAAATGTCCAAGAATTTGCAGAAGCAAATAATCACATCCGAGTAAAATACATGTATCGGATCTATCAATTCAGAATTAACCTTTTAGTTTCGGTAAACTTTTAGTAGCAAGATACGTGGACTGAAAAAAAAATCCGAATGATACAAACGGGATGGGATAACTTGTATTTTTGTTTTGACGTGAAGTAAACATTGGTTAGTCCGTCTATATACAGACCTAAGCCGCAGTTGAAGGTGGTGTACATTGACCCTAATAACTAGTTGATAGTAACATGGGAAAGATAAATGTGCATATTTCAGTATCTTCCCTATTTGACACGTTGGGGTCCAGTGCTTCTTGTTTAGTTATTTACATGTGAACTCAATTTCTTACGCGGAATAGTTCACGCTACCACACTTGCACCACACCAGAATTTCGAATATCATCGTTTTATAAGTATAAAAAATTTTGTCCAAAAAATTTGATATTGTGGACGCCTGTTATGGGCGTCTGGAGATGCTCAGCCGAACATCATTTGGAATTACTTTAAAGATATCTTACAAGCTAATTTATATGACTTTAGATCGATGATGGCAGACGCAAGCATTGCATGTAAATCGGTGTTCTACACGACACCTAATTAATCTCGGCCATGATGCGTGGAGGCTAGATTCAGTAACCATCCCAGGAATAGAATATATTCGTTTACATCAATTCACCCTATAAATGCCTTCTTTTCAGAATTATTAATTATTTAAGTCATAAGTCAATGGTCCCTCAGACTTCCATTTAAAGAATTAGCATGATTTAATTCCATCCGCGGTGACAACGTACCGAATGACACACACAGGTATGCGATGGATTTTTATCCCATGATATTGATAATAACAGATATAATTTATATGTTTATGGGATCATAACATATTGTTAACTTTATAAGGTGGCTTGTTTATATTCAAATAAAATTGAAGATATGCCAATGATCATTCACTTGTTCAATGAAGTACATTCTTGTAGCAATTGAAGAGTTTGATCAGACTTCAATTGTTACTATTCCATGCACAAATCTATATAACACGAGCATTACAATATCTCAATGAAAACAACTGAAAAGCTCAAATCTTTTAGGAATTTAATTAGGTATATATAGCTAGAAGTTAATTTCAATGCATAACCAATCTTTAGAGTTAAAAAACCCTCATTTATTTTACTTTCACCGCCGGGTGGGGGGGTTTGGTCCTAGCCTGAGCTCAAGATCCACATCTTCCATGGAACCACTTATCTTCTTACAGTTTGCGAAGAGGTCCCTGCACAAACATGGCAGATTGCGATCACTTTTCCTGATCCTCTTACAGCTTACTGCAGTCTCCTGGAATGACTCACGAGCATGGAACAGTGGTCTTGGGATCATTTCATGCTCACCAGCAGAAACAAAAGAGGGAAACATCTGCAGGCCCCTGAAATAATCCGAGTCTTTCTGCAAACGGGAGGTCTGATCCGGAGGCGATGGCGTGGGAGAATGTTGCTGCTTGAGCTTAGCTCTATCCCTCCTGTGGACGTTCATGTGTCCACCCAGAGCTTGCGAAGACCTGAACTCCCTTCGGCAGAAGCAGCAACTGTAGAATCTCGGAGGCCAAATTACCAACTCTTGGAAGGATGAAGGATTTCTCATGGAGTAGTTAGGTGCAGTGTGATGCTCCATTGCAGTGTTCAAGTGGGTGCCGGTGTGTGCATGAAGAAGAAGAATCGACCCAAAGGCAGGGGCGATTTATTATGAGCGTGAATTGAATGCATGAAAGCTACAAAAGAATTGATCAAAAGGTATGTTTGGAAGTTTTGCTGTGTGGTGTCTCTCATTTGGCCATTTTCAGCTTGTTGTTTTCCCGATGGATTTTCTTTGGCTTCTTAAAATAACAAGTGTACATAATAATTTCATGTCCACGGGAGTCCCACACGTACCCATATAAAATTCGTATGTTGGTTGAAATTAGTAACCATTCAAAGATACATATCTAGAGAAATAAGGAACAATCTCCGATCTGTATGGTATCAATTTAAATAATCACCAAAAAGAGTTTTTAATCGATATATTAACAACGAATCACAATTGACAGGGTCTAAGAACGTTGATATATATCTTGGTCTAAGTAAACACTAGAAGAAGTATACTCATCTAGAAGACTAATATACTGTGCAGTATCTTATCTTGTTTGGGTGCGTCATGCAATCATTGAGGTTTCTTCATCCAAAATAATATTAAGCCCAATAGTAGAATCATGCATAAGAGGGGGTATATTAAAATTACACAGTAAATTGAAAGCTAAAATGATTTGTAACCTAATAGCGCCTTACTTTTCAAATATAATGAGATAGAAATTCAAAAACATGCCTCAAGAAAGGCCCCATCACAACTTTAAAACCATAGTCACTCGACGATTTGATAAAGGTATGTGCATAGAAAATGAGTTGGTTCGTAGCAGGCTTGGAGTGTCAACTTCCAAAAAAGAAAATGGAAGCTATGTACCTCCAAGACATGCTACCTACAAAGCAGCGTCTCTCGAGTCTCATTTCCTGTTACTGGGTTAACCCTACCAAGAAAACATGAAAACCGCATCAGTCAAACACACACCTTGCTGTGCGAAAGAGTAATGTCATAGAGCAACTGATGAATCATTACCCATCTGCAACTTTACATAGGTACACTCGTTGATCATCTCTTAATGGAACATCAGTAAAGTCTGACAGGTATCAAACAAGACACAACAATCATCAGAGAACTTGCTCTATACATGCTTATGCTGAGAACATTAAATACCATCTTACTTTCCGGAGCATTGATTTAAAAGATGATATTGGAGATTAGAACTGAACATAATGGAAATAGGAAAAAAAGTCCCGACCATGAAACTACATTCCATGAATTATCAAGCTTGGAAGAAACCGAGTTCTATACTCGTTAGATTCACACGGGAGAATGAATTTGATTATAGGAAAAAAGGGTTCAATAAAGTTGTGGAAGAAAAATATACAAGGAAAACACAAGTCATATTTCAAAAGAACAGCATCCACAAGTGCCAAAAATCAAGTTATGCACTACATTATCAAATCAGCTATGGCTTATATATCTCATATACCCGCGCCTGTGATGGTTGAACCTTTGAAAGATGTATTTCCCGTGGCAAGAGCTCCTTCCAAGTTAGCATTGCTCAAATTTGCCTATGAATACATGATTTCATATCAATGAAGTCACTTGAACATGCAACATTATATTTTGCAGGAAAGATATCGCATTCTCCACAAAAGGTCGATTTTTAATAATAATTTATCAAATGCAATCAAGCACAAACAAGAATTTCAACTAAATGAAAGTTCTATTCTTGAATGCAAGATGGCAAATAAGGTCTCCGTCAGTCCAAACCATCGAATCCACCCTCCCAAGTGCACAATGAATTTATGCCTCAGATATGAAGCCAAATGTGTATATTTTTTAGCTCAAAGAATCGAGGAGAATGTTTTGCTGCGGAGATGGTTCAAAGTTGTAGATGCATCTCTCTACAGCTTTTTGAAAAAGTTTAAGAATATCCAAATAGATCTGGCTATCGACTTTATCTCTGCATCTTCCAAAACTTACACCCTATCATCTTCATGATTGCCTCTACAAGGGGCCTAAAGTATGTAAAAACCTTTTGACATTGTCAAGTTTTATTAGTACATCCTACAATTAGTCGATAATCGACAGTTCATGCAGTACGTGATAGGCTTAACAGTTATCACCGCCTTTTAATACATAAGGATAAGTTATTATCCCATACATATTTAAACATGCTGGGGTTCAATCAAACACTGAGGAGAAAACTATTTCAAAAAAAATTATTCTACAGAGAGTATTTAGCACCTTGGATACATTGGCTAAAGAGAAATCTGCACCTCTAAGGTCAGAATCAGAAAGATCAGCGCCTAAGACAAAAGAACAACGAAAAGTTAATAATAAAATCAAAACCATGTTAATATGAACACGTAGCCAGAACTAATATGGTTGGTGTGAATCAACATCTTTGCAATCTTGACTGATGAGTCTATTCGGAAAAGTTAGTAACCGTTCTTTGTGTCATTTTGTGTACCCTACGTTTTATTCCTATTACACTTGTTTGCAACTTTAAATCGGTCTTGACATTGTTGGAGGAGAATATGAAACACAATTGTATACGCTCAAATTTTCATTGATCAATTCAAATTCATCAGTTGCTTGACAATAAAGCTTTGCTCAAGTAACAAAGACCATGACAAAGGCACTACCTGTCAAATCCGCATCAAAGAAACTTGCACCTAATAACTTGGCACCTTTGAAATTGGCCTGCCGTAGAATTGACTGGAACAAAACTATACCAAAATTAACTCCACTAAGCATTGATCTCTTGTTCAAGCATAGGCAAGATAATTAAAACGGAAACAAACAAGCCATGATTCGTCCGATAAACTTCACAATCACAGATGAGAATGTTTAGGTAATACATACCGTCTTGAAATCTTGCTTGATTAACTCTCTCCCGCTAAAATCTTTCCCAGTAAGATCTTGTCCCCTTGTTACTCCGGCACCATAAGGGCCTCCCCCCTTTTCCCCACATCAGTCATAGACCGAGTCATATCAGCAAACCAATCAACTTATACACACACAATCAATGGTGAGATTCAAATCCAACTTTCCACACAGAAAAAGCTTTACCTTAAATGCAAGGGCCGGATTGGAAGCCAAAACAATAGAAGTCGATAACACCGCTATTAGGCTCACTTTAGATATCGATTCCCACAAACTCGGAGTTTCAATCCTCTGCAAGAAATACAAGCAACATAAAAGAAAACGGTTCCATTTTGCTCTCGGGAATCTAATTCTGTACCCAAAGTTAATCATATACACTTCACTACATCAAAAGTCGCAGTTTTTGCAAGAATCGCAATCAAGCTCGATTTTTTTCCTCACTTCCTCACATGGGTCGCCACTGAATGTAATGTACCTGTGGAGCATGATGGCCGTTGAAGGAGATAGAAGGGGTCGACTTTTGTTGTAGAAAACTAGTACTTTTGACAGGGTTAGAAATAGTGGGTACTTTGGCGCACAAACAGAGGTTTAGAACCGCCATCAATGAGGCAGCAGCTAGCCAACTACGCCTTCTGGTTCCGATAATCCGTACAAATTACAATCAATGTTGTGAGATTTGTTATTAATTTATCCCAACCCACTAAGTATATATAATTTCATATGCACCACGAATTTCTCCTAAACGACAATAGCACAAACACCCTTCTATATAGTTGGTATGCCAAAAGAGAGTTTAAAACATTCAGTTTTCGTTAAAAAATTGATTTTTAGTGTAGCCAATAAGATTTACCTGTAACCCCAAAACACTACTTTAATTTTGAAATTCTTACTTATTTCATTCTAACATCCTTATTTTAATTTATCTTATTTATCCTGATGCACTTGATTTATAACTCAATATTCATCTATATAACACATTGGTTCTAAAATATTATGCTATATAACTTTCTTAAGTTTCAAATATATTTCATGATTACTCGATAGTTTTATCTCTTTTTTAATCAGCATAATTATTATGTAAAAATATCTCCATATGTGACTCCACCTACCTATAAATCGAACTTCTCAATATTTTGATAACTCCTCGTTGCCTCGATTAACCTTTGTTCCATTTTTAATGTCATCACTAAACTTTCGGATCATAATTCCACTTTCCAATATATTAAGTGTAAAACCTTTAATTTCTACTGTTTTTTTCCAAGATCCAAGCTTAGCATTTACCCCTTCATTATTTCATCCACTTAGACAATGTCTTCTGCCAATATCATACACCAAGGTAATGATGCATCATCAATGTGATTAGTGATTTTGCCAATAACCAATGCCAAAAAACAAGGACTTAGAGGCTAGAGCCGAGTTATGATGTAACTCTATCTTCTTCACCATTATTATGCATCCTTGGACATATTCTAAATAGTTTCAATATACATTACCTGACACATTTATTCTATAAATCCTCACAAAGTTTTTACTAAGCGTTTTCCTAGATTAAAGAACACCATATTATCAGATCTTGTCTTCTTTCCCAACAGTTTTCAATCAATGGCATAAATGATGGATCATCTTCTTGAGTCCTTGTCGATCTTCCATGCACGAATCGAAATCGGTTTTCTGTTCGATAGTCTTCTTCTATTGTGTACTCACTCCCAGTATCTAATGTCATGACTCGATAGTTTAATTTCCTATAATTTGTACATTTTTGTATAAAAAATAAAATAAAAGCAATTACTAAGATAAATGACTATTTAAAACATTAAAAATAACGATTAAATAAATAAGAAAAGTGCCACACGGCATATTCTATCTTACGGATAGGCATAGTGGTGGTTGCGAAGAGTCTTGAGAAGAACCGGAAATGGTCCAAAATTCACTTATTCCCACCCACACAACCCCGTCATATTAGGCGATAATAATAAATAATAATAAAAAAAGAGGAAACCCCCCAGATTAGAGATTTAAGGCCAATCCCCTGTCTAACCCTTCTTTACCGGACCGTTTTACCCTCCTACCGGCTAATCCGGTCCTGTGGTCGATAAATATTCATCATCTAATCCATCCATATGCCCACCCGCACACAGAGGAATAAGAAATTAATTTAGTTATTATTATTAAATTAGTCAGCCAACATAAATCATTAGACAACACCCGATTAGAGAAAAAGGAATAAATTCTTAAACAGTTATATGAATACAATTTCAAATTTATGCTATATGATATTTAAAATAATTATTTTGCACCTTTTTTTTGATAAAGTTGTAACATATACATTATACTATTAATAATCATATAAGCACATGGTGTGTGTATAAAATTAGTTTTTGGATCTTGGGTAATATTTTTATATAAGCAGATGTTATGATTGTACTAAAATTAAGATTTTTCGATATTATTTTTACATTGTTATTATAATTACTGAAGTACTTGCTAAAGTAGATGTAATTTGCCACAGTTATACATTAATTAATAATGATATGTATTAAGGATAATGTAGATAATTAGTTATTAGATAATTAATATATTAAAATGCCAAATGTGGGTGGAAAATAAATGCCGGGGGTTTATATATTAAACAGTTGGTTAGCTGGTTGGCTGCTTGTATTTTTCCAAATCCCAGAGGCTTAACAAAAAGTATTATATCAACTTCTTACATATTATTTTTTTTTTTCTTACAATATCAAAGCGAACAGTTCATTTGCGTGACGTAAATTCGAATTTTTGTGAATAGAAGCGTCAAAGGTTCAAGAAGGACGCCTAGATTTCTCTCCGCAAATCAAAGCATTCATCGGGTAAAATTCGAATTCTGTTGAAAAAAAAATTTTATTTTTGTGATCATTTTCGCTTCCGATTTCCTCCTGTTTGCTTTCTTCCTTTTTCTTTTTGTTTGGCTGGGATTCGTATTTCTGGTGTGGGTTTGTTTCAAAATTTATTCTTTTTGGTTTGAGATTCTGGGTTTATTTGTTTTGTTTTATTTTTGCGAATTCTGGATGATCTCTCTGAGATCTGATCGAATTCTGCTAAATTTTGTGATTTAAGTCCGAGTGATTTCGGTTAGAGTGCAAAAATGGGAATTGTTGTTTAAAATTAGCGGCAGATCTGGAATTTTGATGTAAGTTTGGGGGGTTATTTCCTGCCAAAATAAAAAATAAAAAAACCAACTTGAAATTCCTGGTGCTGTAATATTCTTGCATTTGAAGTTTGCTACCGTCTGCTTGCAGTTTTATTTTCATTTTATTGTTTTAATCTTGTGAAGCTTTTGGTGCCATTGCGCAAAGGTTTCTATGATGTAAAAAGTAGTTCAGGGTGTGGGGTCCTACCGATTATTTAACTTAATTGTCGAGAAATTTCTTTTTTTGTTTAGTATTTCCCCTTCATGAGTCTTACGGATGATTTAATGCATTACTATTCAGATTTTTTTTTTAAGATCGAGAGCTTCCAGGCACTTTCTGTAGTTTTATAATGATCTGATCTCCATCATGGTTGTAAAGGAATGGATGGATGAAAGTAAGCTTATTTGTTGGGTGTTTAATTGTTAATGTAATTTGGGCCGGTCATAGATTGAAATGCTTTCTTGGAGACTACTGGGTCACATTCATCTACATTGATAACTGGAATGTACTGCTGAATCACTATGTTGAAGTGATCATTTGTCATTACCAGGGGCTTTATCTGGTTTTGGTTTACTTAGTTCATGACTTTTTTTTTTTTTTATTTAATTATATCATCTGTGAAGAGACCATGATTTCTTTCCTCTTGACTGATGCATGGCCAACTTTTGTAGATTGAGGGTGACTTTTGTAGATTGAGGGTGACTATACAATACATCGTTGCATTTTATGATTTCATATTGGCATGCTGCCTAGGATATGGTGTCAAAGAAGAGGTTGAATGATAATTTTAATGGCTTCCAAGTTCCAGTTGTACCTAGGGCGCCTAGATCGATTCGGGTAAATTTAGTTCTATGTCATATGCTTTATGCTATCATCTTATTGCGCAATTGTCTCATCTTTGTTTGTTCCTCTAGAGGAAAGGCCGCACATACAAGAAATTGGTGGAAGACAATGAGCTTTGCCCCTTTGAACTGCTTGCAGCTGTAGCTGGAAAGTTATTGCAGGAGAGTGAAAGCTCTGCTTGCAGTAATGCAGGCGAAGGGAAAGGGCAGCTTGGAATTGGTCAATATGGTTTAGTTAAGGGACAGCATGGTAACCATTTGAAATCAGAGGGCTTTGACCATCGGAGTTGTGCTGAGAGTGCATTTGTTCCGGAAGTAGAAGTTCAGGATTGTAATCTCTTGTCCAATTTGGAGGGATTTCCATCTGAGGGAAATGCTCCCATCTTGGAATGCTCTTCTGTACTTGCAGGCTCGGGCTTACTCAAGAATGTTAATTCAGATATTAAGCTAGGATTTAATGAGGTCAAGGCTGACAAAATGGAGAATGGACCAGAATCGCAGTCGGATGATAACAAAAATCATATTAACGATGTATCTGTGGCTCCCACGTCGATTGTAAAGGATCCAATTGCAGAATCTGTGAATACTGATGTACTGGTTAATGCAGATAGTAATGTACAGTTGCCCTTGTACAGGGACCCCATTGCTGGGGATTTCTTAAATAACCACTGGAATAATGTAAAGTTAGGAAATAGTGATGATGACGAATATTCTTTCGGGTGCAGTAAATCGAGCACCAAGATTAGGTCCTTTAGGCCACAACCATGGAGTGGAAACCGTAGGATAAGGAAGATATTGGCATCAAAATACTGGAAAGCATCTCCAAAACTGAAGGATTATGATGTTTATAACACTAGTATGTATTGAATTAAATTAACAAGTTCTAGATTTCTGCATTTTTGTATCTTTGCGTGAAACTTATCCTATGCCCACCAACATGATTTTTGTTACCAGGTGAGAGATTGACGTCCTTCTACAGATACAGGAAGAACATCTATGCACGAGAAAGGTATCAAAGAGCACCAATCAAGAAAAGGAAATTATATGGTCACCCCTTTACCATTGCGTATGATCAGGAGGCCAGCGGTGAAAGTACCTCCAGTTCTCCTGACAAGCGAGGTCCTCTATCATTTCGTTTTATTTTATGATCTTGTTCTGTTATTATCCTATGTTTCTTAGGCATCATTATGATATATCTTGCAGCAAGTGAACTGCCAGCTACAGTGAAAGGTCACCAGAAAGTGAAAGATTCTCGTGGTACAAGAGATTGACCACATAACTCATGGATTCTTTTCTAGCTTGATCTTTGTTTGATAAAAGAAGTTCTAATGGAATTTTTTTGTCTTCATGCAGTGAAATTTAGCATCAAGTCTTTCAGGGTGCCAGAACTTTATATTGAAGTCCCTGAGACTACAACTGTTGGTTCTCTAAAGGTTTTCCTTCTCGCATTTTTCTCCGTGACATACATCATTTAATATCTTCATTCTTGTATACAAGCGAGACATGAACATTTTTTTGCTAAATTTTTACTAGACATTCCATCTTGGTATGAGTTACAACAGTTGCCATTTTGGGGATAGGACTCATTTAAATCATGAGTGGTGGAGAAATTTTGTGTGCCTGGCAATTTGCCTAGGAAATGTAATTCATGAAAGCTAAACTATAAGGGTTCTTTTATTTTTTATTTTTGTTCAGAGAACTGTATTGAAGGCTGTTACTACTATACTTGGTGGTGGAATACGAGTAGGGGTGGTTCTTCAAGGAAAGAAGGTCCGAGATGAGAATAGAACTCTGCAGCAGGCTGGTATTTCTGAGAGTTGCAATCTTGATACCCTCGGTTTTACATTAGAGCCAAGTTTTACAAATCCGTCGTCCATGACTCCAAAGAAGCTTCCTCTAGCATTGCCATATGATGCTGATCAGCAATTCCCTAGGTATTATGATATCTTCAATTTATTGGAGTTGAATGTCCATCTTTTATTTTTCAAATAGAGAAATGGTGCTGTTTTGCTAGGTTGAACTCTATTTTATTTCTTGATTTCATTTCTACTTCTTGGTGGACCTTTTAATCATGTATTGTATCTCCAGGTCTCCCATCACTGCAGACTTTGGTTCGGGGATTTCGAGTTCTTCCGATATTCCAGTTGTCACTAAGTTGGATAGTTCTGTTGATAACAGAAAGCCGATCTCCTCCCTAGAGACCCCTACTAACGAACTAACAGATGGTTCAAGTCCCGATTCAAAGGCTCTTGTTCCAGTTGATCCAATGAATGTGGAATCACTAGCATTGGTTCCGGTGGACCCGAAACATAAACGTGGTGAAGTTTCTCAGCGTAGAACAAGGAGACCATTTTCTGTATCAGAGGTAGAAGCCCTGGTTGAAGCCGTTGAAAATCTTGGGACGGGAAGGTAAGAACTCCATAGAGGATCTTGGAGGATGTGAAGTGTAGATTGTTGAGAATATTGATGGATTGTGTTTCAATCACATAAGATCTTAATTAAATTTCATTGTGCAGGTGGCGCGACGTTAAAAAGCGTGCCTTTGAGAATGCAGATCATAGAACCTATGTTGATTTGAAGGTAGGAAATTTATCTTTTATATCATCTGACTATTATTACTATTTAGAAATTGTTCCCTCTTCCACAAGTATATTTTCTTGACTGAGTATCTTACTTCTCTTACTTTTTAGTTTTAAGAATGTGCTTTCGTCAGTTTTAAATTCAAGATCCACCATTTTAGGAAATGGTCTACCTAATATTATCTGTATGTCACATGCTTGTATGTGTGCAATACCCCCAACGTATCTTTTGTTGATTACTATGATCCATCGAAAGCTAAAGAATCTGTCACATGAATTGTTTTGGATATGCTTAGATTCTAATCAATAATTTAATCAAGATTCAAGAAAATAAATAAATCAAACTTTTGGACTTATGATAGTTGGTCTTTTTGTTATACAGGACAAGTGGAAAACCTTAGTTCACACGGCAAGCATATCCCCTCAGCAAAGACGGGGTGAACCAGTGCCACAGGATCTCTTAAACCGAGTCTTATCTGCCCACAGTTACTGGTCTCAGCATCAGTGTAAGCAGCAGCATGGAAAGAACTCCGTGGAACGCCTTAAAATCGTTGATGGTGTCCATGGCGAAATGGTTGGGGCATGATGAGTTTAGACACACCTCCTGTTGTGAAAATGTACAAAGTTCACTACTTTATATAGGAATATTTGACTATTGAACTGTAAAAAAGTGTGATTTATTTTAAGTTTGATTGATGTAGCATTCTTCTCGTAGTCACTGATTGGCCTGTGTCAAACTGGCTCTTTGTAAATAGTTGGCGGAATAAGGTGTTTCTAGTTGAATTTACGGTGTTGTGTATTTCTTTCAGACTTTGAGACGATAATAAGCAAATGTTTATTGCAGATTTTCGACCTGTGCTTCACTTTTTCATTCTTAATTTTGATACACAAACCACAGACTATCCATCTTTATTCTATGATATCAATGTAATGACTATAATTCATGAAGGCATTTGAAAATTTTTGAGCAATAATAATAAAAACTTCGTACTTAAATAATGACTATTATAAGAGATTATTCGATTCTTTATCACTAATATTCGAAGTACAATTTAGCCAACATATATGATATGCTATTATATAATAATAGTGTGATATGGCTTTTAAATGCAAACAAAATAAAATGTTGACATATTTATAAATCTTCAGTAAATTATGAGTTCTAAAAGGTGAAATAAGAAGAGGGGTGATTCCATATTTTTGTGAGACCCTATATATTAGGTCTGAAAGGAAAATACAGATCTGTCAAATAAAAAATTTATATAGGGTTAATTCATCTTATCCTTAGGTTAATATTCTTATATTTAATAAAATGACTAACATGGAATTGAAATTGATGGGTATGGGCTGATCCATTGATCTCCTAGGCCCAAGCCAATGCTCAATCCACAAAGGATCAAGGGCCAAGTGACCTGATAACAAATTGTCTATGGAGTCACAAAGAAATGGGCTCGCTCAGACAAGACCCATAAAATACTCGATGCTCTCTATAAATAGATAGTTTCACCTCAGTTTTAAGGTACGTTCTCAATAAGAAGCATTTGGTTCTTGAATCATTATAGCTTTCGAGCAACTGCTGACTTGAGCGTCGGAGTGCCTTCGTCGGGATACCTCCCGGCGCCTCTGACTTTGCTTTGTGACGCAGGTAACAACCCACTCAATTCATCCATTGAAGTTCTCGCGGGATCCCAACTTATTCGCTGAGTCGTCAAGTCGGTCCATCTGATTATAGGCAACATCGTAAATATATATTTGTGTAAGGTTAAACATGGTCCCACCTACGATGATCATTAAATCTCCTAGGATCTCATTAACCAAATTATAGATAAGAATTAACATTTTCTCCCATTTATTTAACTAAGTATTGTAATGAGTTGATGCATGGGAGGTGACGTTAATGCATGTGAAATTTATTAGCTTTGCATACTCCACAATCAACGTTCAGAACAAGATGCACATGCGATTACAACTGTCGACTCGTGATGCATGTGTCCATATCCCATATTAATTAATTTCCTGGGTCATTTTCGTTTTTTATTTAAAAGGATTTCAAGATTCTGGGCTAGCAGCTCATTCATATATCATTTTCTCGATTTGAATATTTTTTGTATTTTTCGTTAGTTTTAAAGTTTGCCCGTACAGGTATGTTTCAAATTTTGCTGTGCTGTCAGAAAATTTTTATAGACAATAGTTTAAATTTTCTTCATAGTTGGTTCAAAGAATTATCTTTATTGGTTGATTTGGTCTTTAGTTGTAAGGTCAGATTTTTGATGGCTAAGACTGTTCTAAGTCCTAGAGGCTGAGTCTAGTTCTCTCCATATGTACGCGTACATTAATTTATATATATGTTTGTACATGTGTTTATATCATATTTCTCCACGTCAAAAGATAAAAGAACATAAAGCTCTCTTTAAAATAATTGATAATTCACAACCTATGTTCTTATATTTTGGACATACTTGCCCAATAAATATTTTATATTATTTAAAATGCAAAATGTTCGATATATCCTCTTACATATTGGTTGACTAAAACTAAAGTGTTTTCCAAAAATTTTAAATAAAAACAGTCCCGATGAAGAAGGAGAAATCCTAGGAACGTTTTCTCCACATTCCCATTTTACCAAATCATTGAGCAAATGGCAGGAAATTCGAAATCTGACACAAAGTAAAAGACTTCAAATAGCTATTTTTCCAATTTTAAAAAATACAACAAATAAAGGTTTGTAGAAGAGTCACTAGGGTTTTTTCATTGTTTATAATAAAAATAAAAAAAATTGATAAAATAATATAAATATAGTGCATTTAACAATCTACTATATCAGTCGTTTGATTGGACGAGCCAAAAGTTAATCACGCTCTCTCAATAGGCGTGATTAATTTTTTTAAAAAAAGATAATCACGCCCTGAAATAAGCATCACCGGGATGTTAACCAGAATCAAGTTGGACAGGATCAATGAGAGATATGAAACGTCGAGTAATCAAGTAATACTATGTCGCGTACTCATCTGTCATACAGAAATTGACGGTATACTCGATTTCAACAACAAGACTATGACGATTGGTCCATGCATTCACCAACACCCTATGATGTTTGGTCAGTCAAAATTTTTTCGCCCACGCTATGAGAACTCATGCAGATTATCACCATCAAGTGTCGGTCCTGGAATATGTTGCAACATGGCAAATTGTCGAATGACTCGGTTAGGACGATGCATCCCGACAATGTGAAAACATATAAGTGGACACATCGATCGTCAAAGCATGGGATTTCTACATTTTACAGGTAATGACGAAATATCTGGAGCTCCCAGGTTATAGATAACCCAATTAAACTAAATGCACATTAAAAATCATATTCAATTACAAAAGTAAACAAAATGCATCGCATTTAAGATATTGTAATGTAATATTTATCACGTAAATACCTGAGTATCTTCCATTCGGTCAAGTACATCGCGAATGATTCGCATCGAATGTGTTGGTGCGTCCAACAATATGCATGCTTCCATCTACGTGTATACTAAGTATGTTATGCAAAAAAAAATAAGAAATTCTATATCTACAGTTAAAATTATCACCTTGCATCATATGGTGGAATAGGAAGAATATTGTCTGAATAATTTGGATTTTCATGGGACGCGATAAGATTATAACCCAAATGATCAGGACAGAGCGGGGTCAACCGAGACCAGGCCCAAATCAGCAAAACAAATAAATGTAATACAAATTTTTACAAAATAAAAATGTAAATGAATGATAAAATAAAATATCTGTAAGATATATAAGGATTCTGTTATTTCTTGTTTTCCTTGCATACATGCTCCGCACAACTCATGATACAGAAATGCTAGCACGACGCTTGCCCAACTATAACTTCGGACCCTCCGTATATCTTATAGAAAGTTTAAGTACAACATTTTAACCACACAACCTTCAGAGTCTGGTAGCATGCAACCACCAATAATCATCAGAGCTAAACAAACATGTGTACTGTAGCAATTCTACTTCAGGGCTATCGTCATTTATCATGGTTTGTATACAATGTGCGTGTAAAGTAGTTAGCTTAATCGTATTGGCTCTAAAATCAGACTGCATTGGCAGAAAACCTAACCAATCATAACAAAAATTCTGCCATACTAGGACTTGTACGACGCATCGATATCAATAATAGGCTCACCATCAACATTCAGTTCCCAAATCAAAGCAACATCTTGCAGTGTGATTGTTGCCTCACCACATCTAAGGTGGAAAGTATGATCTCGCGGCGCCATATCTCAACCAGAGCAGCAATCAAATGATTGTCGTAAATGCAATCACCACAACACAAGATTCCGTAAAAACATTTTAAAAAATACAACAAATAAAGGTTTGTAGAAGAGTCACTAGGGTTTTTTCATTGTTTATAATAAAAATAAAAAAATTGATAAAATAATATAAATATAGTGCATTTAACAATCTACTATATCAGTCGTTTGATTGGACGAGCCAAAAGTTAATCACGCTCTCTCAATAGGCGTGATTAATTTTTTTAAAAAAAGATAATCACGCCCTGAAATAAGCATCACCGGGATGTTAACCAGAATCAAGTTGGACAGGATCAATGAGAGATATGAAACGTCGAGTAATCAAGTAATACTATGTCGCGTACTCATCTGTCATACAGAAATTGACGGTATACTCGATTTCAACAACAAGACTATGACGATTGGTCCATGCATTCACCAACACCCTATGATGTTTGGTCAGTCAAAATTTTTTCGCCCACGCTATGAGAACTCATGCAGATTATCACCATCAAGTGTCGGTCCTGGAATATGTTGCAACATGGCAAATTGTCGAATGACTCGGTTAGGACGATGCATCCCGACAATGTGAAAACATATAAGTGGACACATCGATCGTCAAAGCATGGGATTTCTACATTTTACAGGTAATGACGAAATATCTGGAGCTCCCAGGTTATAGATAACCCAATTAAACTAAATGCACATTAAAAATCATATTCAATTACAAAAGTAAACAAAATGCATCGCATTTAAGATATTGTAATGTAATATTTATCACGTAAATACCTGAGTATCTTCCATTCGGTCAAGTACATCGCGAATGATTCGCATCGAATGTGTTGGTGCGTCCAACAATATGCATGCTTCCATCTACGTGTATACTAAGTATGTTATGCAAAAAAAAATAAGAAATTCTATATCTACAGTTAAAATTATCACCTTGCATCATATGGTGGAATAGGAAGAATATTGTCTGAATAATTTGGATTTTCATGGGAAACCCGCCCCGTTGACTCCGGGTCGGTTACGGTTCGGGCCACGGGCTAAACCGGCCCGTGGCCAGGTCTAGACACGACGGTGAAGTACACCAGATTTCCATAGATCTCATATCAAATTATCTGACCGACGAACTCTAAGTATTATCCAAGTTGTCAGGTTCAATGAAATTAGAGATATGTGATTCTTGTTGATAAATTACGTCACGATCTACAAGTCCCGCTTGTAATGACATCTTATATTGAATAAAATAATGATTTTCTTAAATAATACTTGTAAATAAAATAATAATATTTAAACAATATTTCAATTCTCTTAGATTTATAATCTTATTGAATAACCTTTGTTGTATGATTAATATAAAAGCTATGGACTAACAATTTCTAAGAGTGCTTCCAGGTAGTTGAAGGGGCTGATGCCCACTTAAAATCCAACTTTCTAAGACAAAGCAACGCCCTTCAGTGAGCCCAGTCGGTACAAGTCATTTTTAAACCGGTCTATAAAGAACTCCCTTAGATTATGTTTTGTCGCATGATAATAAAAATATTAATGTCAATAATAATAATAACAATACTAATCTAAATAATAATAATATTAATATAATCTAATAATAATTATAATTATAACAATATTAACAACATTAATAATAATGATAATTGTTTAACATAAACAATATAAACCGTACATACCTTACTTGCTCAATAAGAGTTCCACGTACCTAAATTGCAGTTCAAAATTTTCTTTTACGCACCTTAAATAGAGTTTCGCACAAAAATTATCTACAAAATACGAAACATGATATTAATAGATAGTGTATATAAAATCAAGCATTTAATATAATAAACAATAAAAAATTATATATATCTTCTTTTCACGAGAAGGTTCTTCTAATATATCACGAAATAATGACTAATGGAGTCGAGATATATGAAAATTGTAGAGAAATATTGTAGATAATTCGAATGAACCCGAGGCAATTGAAACTGAAGAAGTCGACTTCAATTTATAGGCGGACGATGGAAGAAGCGGACGAGCACAAAAAACGAGGAAGTCACGTCCTGGTGAATGGTGTGATAAACTTTCTGAAAAGCAAGTCACATCCAACCAACGAGCGTGACATGCTTTTGTTTTTCAAAAATATAATTTGAAGTCACGTGTGACTTAATTTTTAAAAAAAAAATTAATCATGTGCTCTCGTAAGGGTGTACACTGCATATACTTGAACAAGCACTTGCCATTGCTTAAAAAATGCAATTAACGTGAGGAAAAGTTATTAGGATGATACCAACTAATTTTATTGTTGAGTTGAAGTACGTCTACACAAAATTAAAGAAAATTCACATAAACTAAAACGAGATCCTGAATCCACCTTTTGAATTAATATCACGTGAATCGTAGTCAAATCTCAAAATAATTTGAATTCGACTGGAGACGATACATCCTTAAAACAGTTATTAGAAAATTGAGTTCTACCAAGGAGCCGTGACAAAGAATAACCTACTGTAGATTGAACCTTCAATTTGTATGAAACTTCGTGTTTGATTGTGAGGTCATATCTGTCATGATGATATTCTACTAAAAGAAAAAAACTCATTTCTTGGTATGCTTTATCAATTAAACCAAATAAGAGGACATTAGATTCCAGCTAATTTTCATATGAGAAGGCATTGGGGCGACGACACGCAGGACATCAGGTTTTGAATCATGCTCAGAGTGTGCGCCATATTTTCTGACTTTTTGCTTGTTTTGGTCGATAAACTTGGCAATGTTAGGTAGCACCATTTCCCTGCAATGCAAATGCAAAAGGGGTACTTTTGATAAGACACTACCTTTTTGAACATCCAAACCTTCAGGACGCCTCAATCTGTAAGGTTCTCCGGTGTTGGGCTCAAAATCAACTCTAGGCATTTGCTTCCATCTTTTGTGAACGAACCAACCATACCTGTAGTCACCCACTATTGGAGTGCCAAGAGCCTCAGCACAGTGCACTCGGAGCTGCAAAAATATCCAAGTAACGATTACTCAAAGACCAGCCAAACTCAATCACATCAGGTGTAAAACATGTAAATCGTGAAGTTATTGCAGAATGTTTATCAACCGGAGTACAATTCTCAAATACTCAGATAGGAAAAGGATATCAGCTTTCTATGCTGAACCTGATGTCTGCAGCTTGTACGCGGGCACAACTCAATCCAAGAGCATCCATTGATCATGGGACCAAGCACACGATATTCAGTTATTGCCTCTTGGGAAGCTTCTAAACCCGAATTATGAGCCAGAATAACCCTGTCAGTTTCCCCATCATCTACAAGTACCTACAACAACAAACATGTGATTCCTCGTCTTATAAATCTAACATTCAGGAGACTGCTGTCATTAAAAAGTGAAGACCTTCATCAGCGGAGCACAAATTAAGCCTTCTGGTTGCTTAGGCGAACCTATGACCAATGCCCAATATCTCTGATAGACTGTCTTACTAGCACCGGTCTGAATCAAACAGATCATAGAGGATATAAATAGGAAGTCCAAGGTATTCAATATATTGAACGATAGAGAAAAATAAGTAAAACTCCCATATTGCTACTATGGGGAGCATGTAACTGAGGAAAAATCCAACCAGCAACTCTAAATCAAATGGCTGACAGCTCGGGATTCATCAGTAGTACCTTATATATGGAGTCTGAATTTTGAACATCATTAAACAACTGTTGAAGATACAAAATGCTCTCCTTTGTTCTTCCAAATAGCAGGAGGCCACTACTCTCTCTATCAAGACGATGCACCTAACAGAGAGTAATTAAGAATCAACAATTTTAAAATCATGAAACATGGAATTAGCAGATTTTATAACATAAACCACCAAATACTATTTTCAGCCTTCAGGATGACAATGTGAGATTTAATTGACACCCTTTCATCATGTAGCAAAGAAAGATGGTGTGTCTCACCAACTTTGGGCCCTCATCATAATCATATGACAATGCTGCAGCTGCCAACGCATCCATGCTGTTATGAACAGGCAGGTTTCCCTAATTACGTGCCATACAATATGTATTAACAGCTCAAAAGCAAAAGTGCATGATGGAACCAAGTTGAGAGAAAATGTGGTTCAAAAATTCAAGATACTTACCTTCACTGGCAGTTTAGGAGGTTTGTTTAACACTAACACAGCAGAGTCCTGAAATTTTGAAGCAACAAGATAAAAAACATAAATAACCAACAACATGGCACTGTAGCAGTCTGGTCATTCAAGCATCGTCACAAAGTATAGCGATAGTAACAAAAAAGCCGTATCTGGATAACAAAACTAGATAGAGCAAACTGAAAAGGTGTTTAATCCCTTTTCTCTCAGTCTATTTATGTGTAATACAAGAGAATGTATGAACAAATTAAAAGCCATCAGTGAGCATTTGCAAGTCTGTACATCCACGATGTTGACTGTTCTACATACATTTCACTAGAAGTCAATAAAAGAAATATTGTTTAATCAACAACATGCCTTGTACTTCACAATTCTTCGCAAATAATCAATCTCATCAGCATTTGGATACAATGTTCCACTCGGAATAACATCAAATCTCTTGGAAATTTTACTTTCAGCAACTGAAATGGGCACAGAAATTCTAGCACCGACCTCCATGACCTCATTATGTCTAACCTGCACAGTCACTTATACAACTGAAAAATGATTTTATCGGCATGATAACTCTTGAAATTAAAAATTGGAAAAAATATAATGGAAATGAAAATATAAGATTTCCATAACCCAATAAGCGCCTTAAAGTTTAAGTTGCTTCATAAAAGCAATAGCACCTTCTTCGTGAGCATTGCTTGCCTTCCATGGCATCCTGATGAATGGCTTGAATCAAGACATTCCATCTGCACCTGTTCAAAACAAGTCGGGGTATTAAAACTACATTCTTTGATGTTTAAACGGACTTCTAGCATCCCTTCCATGTTGGTGAAAACTCTTCAACTTCCATGCCTAACTAAGAGAAGTAAAGCAAATCAAACTGCAAAAACTGCAGAAGCTACAAATCTACTGCACATCTATTGTCAGTTTTCATATTTTTGTTCAGACCATTTAAAATTTCACAAAGGTCTTTTTTCTAAACATCAATTCAAAAGCAAATATATTATTGGGTAATTGTGTCTCTTCAAAACAGCAAATTACACAATATGCAGTAATTCATGGCGCAGAAAGATATTCTACGAGCTCTGCATCAAATCATGCAGAAAATGATATGTGGAAAAATATAGAATTATGCAGCACAACTTAAGGGGTACACTCCTGCACCAAAAGAAAAACAATAGAGAAGGGAAGCTCAGTAAAGAAATAAAAGTAATAACACTCACGAGACCCCGATTGAAAAGGGTTTGAATGGTATGTGGATGAATATCATCAAAGTAATATTTAAGCCAGCTGATGACTGTGACACGCATAGCTGAGGTTGATTTTCTTCCTGGCAGAGGGTGCCCTGGGAATGGAGGCAAATATATCAATTGCGGAGGTTTTGAAACTTCTTTTGGGCGTTTTTTGGCCTGGCCAGAAGCCGGTGGCGGAGGATGGATCTTTGACCCATGAATGTACCGAACCGCCAAGAGACTATGGTAATTTAGGAGTTTTTTGAGCATATATGCAGCTTATTGATTTAACTGAATAATGTGAAACACCTTATCGGCTGCACTAAGTCAATGCATTCAAGACCTTCCCAGCTCTGGTCTTCTGGTATCTTATGCTCTGCGAAATCAAGCACTATATTAATGCAAAAGTCTGGGAAAGAAGCATGTGAAAAATGACAAGCTTTTTCAAAAATCAGCATCTCCTACACACCGTACAGAATCCAAACCTAAACCGCAAACAACCTCATCAAATATATCTCCCTTCGCTAATCTAGCCACACTATAACCAACTAGGAAATCACAACAAACACCTTCCCAAATAAGCGCCTCTATCTCCGACTCAAGTCCCTAACCTTCAAGGCTTCAGTTAACCAATCAAACACATTGATCCTTCTTATAATCCAATTCATAAACACGCAGATACTAATACAATCTTAAGACTCACACCCACTTGTACAAATACAATATCCCACAAAAAAAAAACATCGAATTCAATGAATAAAATTCACAGAAAATGTCATCCTGGGTAAACTTCCAAATCAATGAGTTATAAACACTAAAAGTCGATAGTGAGAGCAAAAAGGGTTAGATTATTAGGGTCCCGGCTTTATGCTAAAATTTAAAACAGAACTTCATAGTGTTTGCAAGCTTCTGCCATTTAAAACTTACTATCAAACTTTTCACATGTTCGAGAATGGGGTTTCGAAGGCTGAAACAGTAAATGTAGAAAAAGCATAAAACTTGCAAAATAGAGTGAAATGGCTCAAGGCTGATATTTACTCTTTCGACACTTGAAAATCAATGTAAGACAGCCTATAAACATCCTCAAATCGTTTCAGGAAATTTGTTGTTCGTCGAAGAATAAAAAACAAACCAAAAAAATTGCCTTTTTCCCCTCCGGTGAGCTCTCGGTTGCGCTTTACTTGCTGATTTCCGCTCATTTTCCGGCCACCTGTAAGGCGTATTCGGGCAGGCCGGGAGATACTAACCCGAACAGTGCAGATCTTTGGGCTTTTGCGTGATTTCCACAAGAACGAAATTTCGAGCCCGTTTGGAAATTAAAATCCACTAAATTAAATTAATAGAATAAGACCATCTTTTTAACATAATTCTCCAACCACTCCTAAATAATAAAAGATGTATTAAAATCTTAACTTTCAAATATACGTACTGACCTTAAGCACCATAAAATCTTTATAAGCATTACAAGTAAAATTGAATTGATTCTGTGTTTCATTGGTAAAGAAAAAGTGGCTTGTTACATCAAATATTACTGAAGGTTGAAGAAATTCGAAATAAGCAAAAGAAGAATAAGATATATTTCATTTACCCTATTACTGCATGGGTGTTCTAATAGATGTGAATGAATAAATCATCCTCCATATGACGCGGGTCTAAGGGCTCCTTCTCCCTCTCATTCTTCAAACTTCGTCCGTCAATCTAGTGAGCTCGTAAAACCCTGCCCCCTTATCCCACCACGGGTTGGCGGCCTAGTCGGCTAACCCATTAAAACCAGAACAACACTAAAGTCTGAAGTTTCAAACATAGCACAATCGTAAAATATCATATATTGGAACATTAAGAAGAACTTAATCTATCAAAACTAAAACATTATTGGAGTCTGGAGTTTCAAACATATCACAATTGTAACATATAAAATACTGAACTTTAATAAATACTTAATACATTTGAAATAATTCATCTGAAAATGAATTCATCGATAACGTTCTAAACAATATAAATTTGAAAATTTATCTACCGAAATCTACGGATAAATCAATCTAAATGCTACAAATCTTTTAAAACTAATTAATTCATCATACACAAATCATATATGAAAATTATACGTAATATATATACATAACTAAATATAGTGATAAATCATTAACCATATTCCATGAACAACTTCATCTTACGTCATTGACGAAGGTGATAGATACTATGGAAGTGAGAACATGTGGCGCTTGTTTTATTTTGGAGGAAGAAGGGTTTGTCTTGAGAGTTGAAAGATATTAATAACATGATTTTAATATTTTTTCAATAATCCTTTGGCCCGTCCCAACTCATCCTAACCCGTGACCGCCTAGCTTATTTTGTCCCACCTCCAAATGGCTACCCGTTTCGACCTACCTCCAAATCGACTATCATTCTATCACCCACCCTGTCTATTTTTAATGACTGGACGGAACTTTACCCGTTTCATCGACTATTCTTAAACCCTAGAGTAGAAAATGTCCAAACGTATATATGTCCGAGAAGTAGCCAAACTTTTAGTCGCAAAGTGATTTGGACAAGCGAGAGTCTTATTACAAGAAACCCAGCATCTTGCTCCAAAAGAGTAAATTGGACAAGCGAGTCTTATCAAAAGAAACCCAGCATCTTGCTCTAACTTCTACGAAATATATTGAATCTGTAGTGTTTAATTGCTTGTTATCATGCTTTCTATCTTAAATTTCATATGTAGGATTTTTGCCTTATAGAACTTGTTTTTAGGGATTTTTTAGAAGAATTCTCCAGCAAAAGTCAAGTAGCCATTTCATTTTTTAATATCCTTTTATCCCTTCACCAACGAAAATTTATTATAATGATACTAACAAATAGCCTAAGCTTGAAAGTTCGTCGGATCGTTTTTTTGGCTTTACATTGGCAAAGACGGATGAAAATCTTATAGATGATAATATATTTCCTTGCAGCTTAAATAAAACACTGCGGTTTCCTCTACATTACAAAGGTAGGAAGGGGGAATAAATTAAAATATAGACTAGCAATACACAGAATCAAACACGCTCTAATACTTATACCTGCCCCTACGTGACACTAACTGAAATCGACCAGAAAATTTGCCGCGCGCGCCGAGGACAAATGTTTAGATCGTATACCTCAGTTTATGACTCCGGAGCCAATCTTCACCCTTTTCATAGTAATCCATCCTACTAAATGTTTGCCGAGAAAATTGAGTCGCAGCAGCATAGACAGCCGCTCCACGCCAAGCATCATAGATAGGATCCAGTGCTTTGACAATCTTTATCGGGGTCCCACAAGGTCGAATCATTCGAATTCCAGCTTCCAAACGTTCACTCAAGCCCGGGAAGAGACAGCTCCCACCAGTTAAGAGGATTGAGTTGGTTATTCTTTCTTCCAAACCTTGACCTTTTGATGGTAATCTCCTTATTGACGTCCCGACCATTTCGGCCAACCCTGCTTGATCAATGCCTATTAAGTTCGGGTGGAACAGAATTTCTGGGCAACGGAATCTTTCTACTCCAAGTACAACCTGGAAATCTTCCTTGGTCAGTGGGCGAAATTGCGGTGCCTCCGCAGAAGAGGATCCTGGTTCAGATTTGAATATAAAGGTTGGATCTATTTCCTGTAAAAGTAAAATATAAAAGTTAAAACTTCGGTAGAGGAGAATCGACCTTTTCTTAGGAAACACAAAAATACCAGATTGAAACACCTGATAAAAAACCTATTTGAGGTGAATATACAAGACACCTTCAAGACAAGGGTTTCGATGTTTAACCTCAAAAGAGCAATGATGTACTGACAAGAAGAAATTAACCACGCTAAATCTATTTGTAATTGATCAAAAGTTTCCCGAACAATTACTCAAACTTTTTGGTTCTATCTGGATATTCGATTAATTTAGAAATTTGGTTTATATTTAAAAATCATTGTTTCGGATTAGTCTTGATTATTTTCATAAAACACGAAATAACCAAAATACCAATTTTTTTAATGAATGTAAACTTAGAAGGGAGCAATAGCTCACCCGGAGCCTAGAAGAGATACGGGCTAACTCAATTTCCTCCAGATCAGGCTTGTTATTACTATCTTCATCATCATCCTCTGTATCCCTACTCATCAACTTATAAAGCTGCCAATCATCATCCTTTAAACCAAAAGTATCCTCTCCCTTGCCCCGGTCAAATGCTGCAGTAGTCAACAGGCGCATCCTCTCTCTCTGAGAAGAATTCAATCTTTCCCCACGACCAACACCTCCTGAACCACTATGATTTCCATTTGTATGTCCACCGTTTGTCTTTAATCTCTTTCGCTGCTCAAGTTTCTCAGAAAGATCTCTGTATTTTGCTTGCAACTCCTCCAAATAATGCGCTGGATTCTCTCTATTCAAAAAATAAATACTAGATATTGAGAGAGATAGAAGAGCAGTCAAAATAAACAAAAAAATAGAATATTAAACCCATGAATGACATGCTTCATTGCAACACTACATGACGTCATGACCAAATAACCTTTACTATCTATAAAGTCAGTAATGCATGACGAAATTGCAAGGTCAGCAACTTACAGCCGTCTTTCCTCCTCTAGCTTCTTTTGTCTTTCTTTTTCCAATTCCTCCTCAAGTTGCTTCTGCTTTTTCTGCTGCCTTGCCTCAGATGTAGATTTTACAAATATCTGCTTCTTCTTTTGCTTAAGCTGTCAAAATGATCGGCCTCTCAAATCAGATGTCAACATTCTTGAAAATAAACTGTTTTCATATATAAGCCCAATAAAACATGCAAACAAAAAGCAGAAGGAAGAAATTTATGATGAAAGGAGGACTGTGTAACACCACATTAAATGAAGGACCTGTTCGGGTGTAAGCATCTCATCTGGCACATTGACAAGATTGTACTTCTCAGCTGCTGAAATATCCATCTTCTCTACATTTTCAACAGGTTCACCCTTTGCCTTGCGTAAAGATTGCACTGTCTTGGCAAGAGCGGATTCTATATCTTGTTTGGAAGTATATGCAGTCTTTGCAAGGATTGATGGAATGTCATGCTCTTTAGCATGCCTGATCTTCTGTAAAAGCATTTCCAAATCTCTCGTTTCATTTTCTAGGTCATTTATTCTGTTAAACTTCTTAGCTTCAGCCATTTCCCTTAATCTTTGACCTTGTCTTTCTTTAAGAGCTGCCTTTCTAGCCATTTCTTCTTCTGAAGGTGCCTCCTCAGTTGGTGACGGAGTCCAAGGAAGCTGCCAACACTTGGTCTTCTCTTCGGCTTTAGTATCCCCTTTCTGTAACGGCAATTAAATGATAGTTTGCATAGAGAGCTTGAGAGAGAGAAAAGAGCAGAGGCCCCTTACTCAGAAAACTCTTACCTGAAACAATTGAACTTCAGTTGCATAATCGGGAGCAACATAACAGTGCTCCACCTTTAGGTCTTCCACTTTCTCCCACGTAAGCTTAGTCCTGGTTAGAGTTTATATAAAATTTATTTTATCATCTCTTTTAACGGGTATCACATGTGAAATATAATTAGGTAGGCAAGCTTACATATGGTGTGGATATTTAAGTGAAAGAAGCTGCTTTAGATAATCGGTGATGTAATATCCACCAACATTAGTCCGGCAGCATGCTTCATAGACAGGTTCTCCATTCAAAAACTGAAACAGAATGACAAAATACGAGCCAAAAATGTTACAGAAGATAATTTCCGTCTAACACAACTGACAGGAAGAATGACAACATACTCATGCCAGTCAAGCAGGACAACCAGGGAGGCTAAGCAAAAAGTAATAATAAGCAAAATATGCTATGCAGTGATCACCCTTTTTTCGTTTTTCTCTTTGATCATTCAAGAATATTAAGAGTTTAACATGTGTAGGTTGCAACTGGAAAGGAAAATTGAGAAGTTAGGGAAGCACAAAATTTCCCCACTGCTGATATTTTAGATTGAGGGCATATAGCTAGCTCCACCAAAAAGTAATTAGACTCAGGTTAGAAAATTCACCAATTGTGGCGATGTAGGAAATGTGTGTGATCAATAATCTATCACTGCCTCAATCGTATATCAGGTTGGAATTCCTAAAAACGGGTACTCAGTAGACTTGGGATCAACACTAACACACTCCAAGCCCACGGAATCCAAACTGCCAAACAAGCCTCCATAAGTAAGTACATAGCATTCTTCCAACTTCATAAAATAATCGGCACAAGCTGCTAATGCATTCACTTAAAAAAGTAAACAAAACACACATCACTCCTTCCCATTTCTAATTAGGATTTCGATTCTAAATAACATTTTTCCCCAAAAAAACAGTTCATTTAGAACCATGGAGTTAAAACCACTACCTCAAACCACAAGTTTAAAGGGCATATGGAAAAAATTTTAAAATTTCACTTGGTTAGTTCTACGAATCAGCACCCATTCACATGAGATTCAATAATGAATAGGTAAGCATTCAAAGGCACAATATCTACAACTGTTAGGATGCACTATCTTACTGCACAACATCAGTCAACTGCAGTGATATGCCTAAAAAATGGAGAACTTAAGTTGTGTTTTGTAGGGTGGTGGGATGTGATAGATTAATTAATCATATCAAATCACTTGTTTGGTTGCACATTTATGTATTGATTATTTATCCCATATCAATCAAATCATTAATTGTTAACCACACAACAATCACACATTTAATTAAAAATACAACATTACCCTTCATATCTCTTTTATTTAAATTAATTAATTCCTAAAAAGGATAAAATTGTAACTTACAATTTTCTCCAAAATATAATCGGTCAAAACAAACATACTGCTTTTTATTAATATTATTGCATACCTACTCAAAATTTAATAATCAGAACATATCAATCATATCACATCGTATCCGTCCAACCAAACTAGCCCTTAAAGAATATGCATAAATTCCCATATGGCTAAAGCATATAACTAGTTTTAGTTGCTCCATCATTTGTTTCAAATGGCATCTTTTTTTGTTTTTTCTACATGGGAGGATTCGAACAACTATTACTCTTCTAAACGAGAGCACAAATGTCATCAAGCCAATTGGCTTACTTTCAAATGGCATCTTTTGAATAATCAATTTTCAGCGAATGAATAAGCCAATGTACAAGAAATTATTTTAGTCAACAAAACTACTATAGTAATGTACCGGAATAGCATGACTTGTATTGAACCCAGAGCAGATAGCAAGGCCATCGTTACTACACATTCCAAGTTGTTGGTTGTATTTGTAGCTAAATGCAGCATCAACACCAAATGCTGTAATGCCATGAAAGCAAGAGATCATTTAGCAGGGATCAACAGTACAAATGTCAAGCCAAAGAATGAGATGAACAAGGAGTAGATGAGATCAGACATAGTCGAATTGCAATCATTTTTACCTACTGATGGAACTCCATACGTCTCAAAAAGAAGTTCTGCCATTTTACTCCGAGACTGAACAGGATTGCAAGCACATTCAGTCATCAAGACAGGATGATCTATCTGGTTAGACAAGCAATTCCAACAGGTTTAGGCAACGCAGTACAACACAAAGCTCATAATTCCACGTAATTCGGATTTAAGTCATGTTATCGACTTTACAAAGTAGATTTTCTTAAGTTTTGATTCCACTAAAAGGTCTAGAGAGGCTAACATTTATAATTCCAAGACTCTAATAGAAAAAACACTTCCAATTGGCGGTAGCCACGTCCCCATTTATCAATACACAAATAAACTCACATCTCCTGCAGATATCACTGCTCCCCCGAAAAAACTCTCCTCTATCCACAAAAACATAAACTAATAACAGATAGAGTAAAGATATACCTTTGATTGATCTGCACCCAGCCGATCGAAGCCGAAGTCAAGAATCTAGTCATGCATCAAAAGGTTAAGGGTCATTAAAAAGACTAGTAAACCCTTTCAAAACTCATGAATCTGGTTGTACACTGTAAATGCAATGGCTGAACTTATTAGATTCGTGCGCATGCCCTAAAATTTGAGTTTCCAATAAGCAATCGTATAACTACATGTATTGTTAGAATAGCCATCACCATCTGATAAAACAATGATCTCAGCTCAAATATTAGGGAAAAAACGAAATGAATGTATGTGGTTGGCCTATCATTTGTTGCCTACCATATTATTCTTCGCACGTCTACACCGGAATAAATAAATTACAATCAGATACTGAAAAGCTATGAGATTGGTTATCACATGAAATAAGCATCAACTCAACAGTTAATCCATCATAGATGTCATAAAAAACATAGAGTAGTAACGATAATCGTAAAAAATGAAGGAACTTGCCCAGACCATTGGTTCGGTTGTTTTCAATATAAATTCATCTCCGAGAATTGAATGAATTTATATTAGAAAATAGCTAGCAGTAGCTCCTGATATCATATGTACAACAATCTAACTTACCATGCTCTATGACACGTCAGATAACAATTATAGCTTCACTTAGATATGAAAAGGAATACATCTTCATAATAAAACAGCAGCCAAAAAATGAACTTTGGAAGCTAGCTTCTACCAGAGTATGTATTTGTTTCACTAAGTTTTTACTGCAGCCATTCTCCAAGTGGAAAGTTTGGACCAATGAGCATAGAGAGTAGGAGTGAACTCAAAAGGTCATACAAATGTCAATATGTAAAAAATGTTTCTAGCTCCCAAAGAAAATGGCTAATGAAGGAAGTAATTAATCAGAAGTGTGTGGACTTGGACTTACATATTCCATTATTTCAAATTGATAAACAACATTGCTGTCAAATGCCGAACGAGGTCCTGACCTAGTGCAATCGAAGTATTTCAACAATGCAGTATCATGATCGCCTACAATTGTAATAGTTTCACCTGCATAAAAGACAAATTCACACGTGGCGTTCATTTCCACTATCCTTGAATGTCTATAAAGTGATGAAACTGAAAGCGCAGGCATATGAGTACTTCCAGCACAAACAAACAAGCTAGGATTCCCAAATTTCAATTGCCAAGCACGGAGAAGAAATAAGTAGAGAGGAAATGTACCCCCACAACATGCCATATTAACTATAATATCACCATGAGGATCTTCTCAAGTGACATGATATATTAATCCTTGCCCGCCAATTTCATTCTATTCTTGCTTCACTTTCTTGTTATTTGACAAAACAAGTTGTATGATGCTGAAATGCACAATGTATAATTTTTCCTAAAGTGTATAATTTTCTGTGATTGAATCCCAGAATTAACGGTTACCAAGATAAACTACACCTAGTTGAAATTAACAAGAATATGTCGGAAACCAATTGAAATTCAAGATATCCTATTTGAGTGCTGACACTAACATCTCCATAAGAATTAATGTGCCAAATTTGGTGGCAATATTCAGTGATTTGGCAGACAATCAGAAATTTATGTGATCCAGAACCCAATTCCAACCCATTCATGGCATATCACAAGCGCTGTATGAAAAGTAAAAACGATTCATAGAAAAAAAGTCTAACGAAAGAGCAAATTTTAAGCAAATCCACTTTCCTTACAAAAATTTAAGTCCACCAACAGTTCAGGGAATAATGTGCCCACAAAATTCTCGGTAAAAGCTCCTCTGAACTCAAAAGTTAAAAAGCAGAGCGGCGAAGAAACGCTAGTCAAGGATACCAGTTATTTTATGACGGGGCCTCTGGATGATATTCCGAAAAATAACTCGAGGATCGCTCTCTCCTGCCCATCTGCCGCAACACAGAAAAAATCAATCTTTACTACATAATACTTGTCTTCCTGAACACTCAAATTGAGCTATAGATAACGCAAGCAAAAAAATGACAAAAAAAAAAAAAGAAAAGAAAAGTAGGGTTATTTTGCTTACCCGATTCGAAAATAGGAGCCTCCATTGTCGATAACGATAGGATGGTTCGAAGGAAAGGTACTATAGTCGGATTGTCTCTGTATCTTGGAAACGAATGGCATTTTTTAGTAGCTGCACACGCTCGCTAACTTTACCAGCCGGGAGGCGAGGAAGACGGGCCAATCTTCAGCGGCTCCTAAGGTTTTTAACTCAACAGCCTTGGTGTACATTCATCATCTTCCACAGAAACATAGCACAGCCACAATCGAGCCGGACCGGTTCCAGAGAGGACGGTTCAAGTTACAAGGTTGATTCCCTTCTTGTGGGCTTTGGCTCGGGTAATTGGGCTCCGTTTTGGGGTCGGGCTACCCCGAAATTTGAGGTAACAACCATACTACCCAAACCCGAGAATCTCTTTACTACCCAAAGATCATGTCTTGAAAAAGATGAATCAATTTGTCCCTTTGATCATTTTTATTTATTTAACTAATATTTTGAAGCTTATTTTGAGAAACCTGTCCCTTTTAAATTATTTTTAGTTCAAAAATATTAAAACAATGAAATTAAAAAAATTATTAAATATGTCATGTATCCAAACTAAATTGATATCCAAAATATCATCCAAAAAAGGTTATCGGGTTCGGTTATCCACCAAACTCTACATTTTCAAAAATCATTACTCAATCTCAAGCTCAGGAAGTTAGCTCGGATGCCTGATACCCGAAACCCAATGTCCACCTGACTTTTGCATGCCATTGACGAAAAGGACTTGCCCTTTATTAAGAGAACATAACAATCAAATTTATTTGTTTATATTATATCCATATCTTGACGAAATAATTAACCTTTTAAAAGTTACTAATTTCTTTAATGTGATCAATCGGACTCCACCCATCTATTTTTTCTGCTCCTCAACCTCATAATTTCCCATCAAATGGGTGACAATTGATAAAAAGTATCTCGGCTCTAAAATGATACAACACGAGTCATGAGGTATGGGATTTGATGTAAACGAATTTTTCCCCGAATCGAAGAGCTGTCATCACGTCGATAGGTCGGGAGATCGGGATGTCTGTCCTTGGGATGAGCTGGAGGTCTTCCCTTTCAACGACCTGCAACCAGACACTGGTCAGAGGGCACCAAGTGTTTCTGACGAAATCCCTCGACGCTTAAGTTAGGTCGATGCTCGGGAGGAATAAAAAGAGAGCAAGTGTGGATATAAAGGAGAAAGCTTGGGCGTTTGTGAATGGGTATAGAACGAAGCATACCTGGATATTTATAGAGGTGCTAGGCGGTGGTTGCGGGCGCATTACCCGACGTGTGATGTGCGCTTCTCGTGGCGAAGATCATGCCAAGATCGACGGTTATCTAGCACGAGATTGTCTCTTTGATCGGTGATTATAGAGGAAAGAGAGGCGTGGAGTGATCGGACTCTCAGATGTGTGACCATCACGTGGGGCATCACAATGAAAGGGAATGTTAGGTACCTCCTCGGGCAATCCTCCCCGAGCTCTCAACGGACCTTGACAGGAGAAGCGCACGGCTCGATCTTCGGGTCCGGGGTGATAACCGGGGTATCAATGTACATTACCCTACCATCCGTACGCAAAGATGTGTCTTGTATCTTTGTCAGCGCGCTAATAATGAGTTATACAAGAGGACCAAGTTGTTGTAATAGGTCACTAACATAGAGACCTTGAGGTCATGTCGGCAGATTGTACTTGTGCAGGCTCATCACACCTCGAGATCACGAGGTGTGCAGGAAAGACTGTCTGAGGTGCATCGCGGGTGCCCATGGAGTACTTGCTTTGGCGTGTGTTGACCGGTGAATGTTTATATCGTTATCCCGAGGTGACGTGCTCGATCAAAGAGATGTTCACGAGGATCGAGGTAATAGGGTGGAGCCAAGATGAAATGTTCAAAGTGACGTTTTAAGATGAGCTCTTTTCTCGGGGCCCGATGTGAAAATTATCAGTAGTATCACGATTCTTAGACAATCCAACTACAAATATATATCCCGATAGGCAAATACGCGAAATCAGGCCATGTAGAAAGACTTGCGATGAACTATTTATAGCTTTGAAATATGAGCATCAACTATTTAATCTCCAACTCCCAAACCTGCTTACCATCATACAACAAGGGTTTGCAGCAATAAAACAAACAAATTATCCCATTATACAACACGACATGGCAATTAAGATCTTTAACTAACCCAATTATATAAGTCACATAAAACCGTAAATAAGTTATGTAGGCTCCGCTTGGACACGTTTTATAAAAACGTTTTTAGTGTTTTTAAAGTTAAAAAAAACTTAAAGTATGTGTTTGGACAAGATTTTATAAAATGTTTTTGAAAAATATTTTTAAAAAACTAGTTTTGAAGTACACTTTTTGAAAAACAAGTGAAAGATGTTTTATAATATTTTTATAATACAAAATATAGATAAATTTTATGTGAATAGTCAATTAAACTTTGTTTTGTTAGATTAATCGTTCAAATGTTATTTTAATACTATTTCGTAATTATAAATTATTTTCTAAAATAATTATCTAATATTTGTTAATTTAAAAATATTTTTACAAAATATTTGTTCAAACACATAATTACCTTTAAAAGAACTTCCAAACGTTTTGCAATAATTTTTTTAAAAGCACTTTTATAAAAATATTTTTATAAAACGTGTCCAAACGGAGCCGTAATTAAACGAGGATTCAACTTCTTCTTGATTCCACAATATTAATATATATGCTCAAAACACATTGGGACTAAGACAATTAACATGAAAAACACATTTCCGTCCATTTTTATCCAAAGTCTTTGAGGCATCCCTAGTCTTGACACCGACTTTAACACAGAACACTCCCCTTACGGCAAATTAAGAACAACCTAGGTTGATAAGAATATTACTACAATATTTGATTATGTTTCGAAATATTATAGGAAATATATAATGGTCGGGTTTCTCGATAAATTTAAACGATGATCATAAAAATGGCACGCATACATAGATGATTCTAGGTAATTAACAGTAGCTCATGCATCATGAAACTTGATTTCCCACTCGAATCTTAGATTATAGATACCATTTAATTAGTTTATTGTTGAAATATCTTGAATTAATTAAGCGGGGTGATTAGAATTTGAGAAGGTGTGTGTGTTTGTTATATTATCAAGTTTAAATCTCATTTAAGTCCTCGAACAGATGTTATTAATTGGAAATGGCAATACACATGTTACTCCACCACGAATACTGGAACTTTCACTGGAAAGGCAAGATCAGGAAGGAGCTAAAAGAATGGGAAATTGGGAAATAAATTTAAAAAAAAGTGGTATATATTGAAATGGCCGTACGTACACAGCTCTCAGTAGTCGTCTGTCAATTTTCAAATCACCCAAGTTTGAATAAAACTTGTGCAGGACGCAACAAATACTCCAAACCTAATTTCCAAGCTCTTCTTTCCCATTCTTGGATAACCTACGATTTCTAGTATTTGACATGTATAGCAACTGGACACCCTCAGAAAGTAATAAAGTTTTTGGTCAAATCTGGTACCAAGAATTGCGATTCTTCCCACAGGTTTTAATTAACAGCAGCTATATATATTTCATGGACTTATATTTAGAACCTATTTTGATTATGTTTCCTTCCGTTCAGTAAAAAAAAAAAACAAAGTATGGATATATTAAAATGTAAAGGAATATTGAACTTTTTAAAAACTGATTTACATATCATATATATTTCAGGAGCGTAAGATTGAAATAAAAAAATTTACTGTCTTTTGATATATTTTCAAGATCTAATAATATTCAAAATAGGCGTATGTATCATGCATGTTAGTTGTTACAAAAATTAGTTAATACGACGCTTTTTTAAAATATATATTTGATAATACAGTGTATAAAGATCTGTAGCGTAGAAGTATATCGAAAAAAGTCGTTTTACACACAAACTGAGAAAGGTGATTATTTAATTGAATTTTATAAAGATTTAGCAATATAATGATCTCTTTCAAGTTTCAGTTTGTGTATGTACATAACCAAAACGTGTTTTGAACTTATCGAAATATATTTTGTTACACGAACAAAATAATTAAATATTTTGACACCAACCAGTCCTCACCTGTTCTCGAATCAATTCTATAAAAAAAACTCTCATCGTTTTGCGCTTATAAATTCTCCCTACCTCACCCGAAGCTCTTTGCTTCTTTCTCTCTTACTTGCTTTGCTATTATATATCCACTCGTCTCCCTTACAATTCTTGACTCCTTATTCTGTTCTTTTTCATGGTTTCTTCAAGTATATATTTTTTTTGCTACACTATATTAATCTAACCTTGGTTAATTTCCTCCCTTTTCTCAGCATAATCTTTCATTTCAATCCTTAGTTCGTTCTTTAAATATTGAAAGAAGTTACAAATTTATCATCATATTATCAGCTGGATCTTCATGTTCAAGTAGCAAGATCTCGCTCGTGGATGTTAACCTCCGTTCTTGTTTACGTTCTTCCATTTTCAGCTTTCAGCTTGTTTCTGTCAAAATAGGGTTTCGAAACTTATAATTTTCTCAGCTAGCAAGCAAGTGGACATTGTTTCTTTCCTGGGTCGATGAAGATTTGAAGACCCTTTCAGTCAGTTCTTGCTGATGGAGCATCATCAAGATTCACGCAACTCTTCTTAATTTAAAAGTTTTAAGATTATTCATGTGAGAATCTTGATGATGCTGCAGCGGCAACTAATGACTACTTCTTTTGAAGCCATAACTATCAAAGACAAAATATATATACATATATATATTAGAACATCGTGGATGAACAGGTAAGAGCCATCGAGTAGCTGTTTATAATTTTGTTTAAAATAATTAGACATAGTCTTTTTAGTACAATTAAACATGATATATGCTCTATGATCTATATATATATGTTTATAATGTTTCTCCACCAAAATGGGGATATCTAGTTTAGGGTTTATATTGAGATAACTCACTAGTCACTACTACACTTTAAGTTATGAAGTACGGTTGATTAAAATTGATCTTCGGCTTAATTATATTCTCATGGGTTGTGATTGTGAAGAGCCAAGGAAAGGATTTAGAGAGGTTAATAATTTTTACATGTAACAATATATATACCAGCTGATATTCGAAACCCTAATTTATTTATTTACTCATCCTACTGATCGAGCTTACTACTAATCAGGAGAAACATGTATTAGGCCTCTTTGATTAAAAAGAGAAAGTTACGAAAATTACATTCAGCATACCTACGACATATATATTACCGAAAAGTAGTGGACATACCATATATTCACAATTAAATTTTGAATTTCCGTCAAAATAGTAACTGATATTCTTTTGCAATAATATGTGAAATCCAGTTCAAGTTTTGAGAATTTACCATATGGATTAATAAATAACGATCTATATTATAGGTTTTTGGACTTTTTTTCAAGAATAAAAGTACCATAAAATTATGAAAGTAGTACTTTTGCGTTAGTGCCATATTGTCTTCTGCAATAATAATGGTTTCTGTATTAAGTTTTCGTCTAAATCTCGCTGTAGCTAAGGTTGAATATTATGTTTGAATATTGTTGTGTTGTGTGCTTATGTCTTGGACCAAACAGACCTTCTTGCAAGTGAATTTTTTAAAAAAAAAACGTCCGCAGAAAATGGTATATGAAAAGAAAATATTACAGATGTATGAAATCAGGCTTTATTTTTGTGAAAATTTAGAATATTTTCCTTCAAAATGTATTAAAATATTCTCTAACCCTAATTGTGTGTTTTCTTCTTCATATAGAAATAAGGGGTAAATTATGAGGCTTACAGTTTTCAGAAAAAAGGTATAGTGGCTCGACGCTAATTATATATTATTGAGATTGCAAATCCTTGGCACATGGTTTCGTTTTTATTTCCGTTCTTTTTTATTATTATTTTTATTTATTTTTTAATTCTCAGTTCTTAAATTTATATTTGAAATTGGTTCTTTAAAGTTGTATTATATAGCCATATGTCATAAGTCAAGTAGACACTTTACAATCTTCTATGCTGATTCATAAAAAATTGTAGTACATAAAAATTTCTAACAAGATTGATTACAGTATCTTCAGTTGTTGCTAACCTCTTTGTATATATCAATGATCTCATGGCGTAATTTTGATATATGATGATGCATGAATTTTGTATACCGTTATTTTAAGAACAAATACTTTTTCTACATCTTCATGATCGTGAGATATTTCATGTATCTGATATTTTCGAGAATATCTCTATATCTTTTCTCATATTTGGCTTCAAATATTTTGAGAAAATTCGAGCTAAAGTTAGCTCATTTATGTTTTTGTCAATCATTTGTTATTGATAATATCTACAAAATGAGGTTTTAGACACGTTTTATTATACCCGTTATTCTCTAATAGACACGTTTTATTATACTCGTTATTCTCTAAAAAAACAGGATCCAAATTGGATTATTTGAATTAATCGATCGATCACTTCTGGCATCTTTTCATATTTAATTGCAATTAATATAAAACATGGTCCTACGTGGCATATTTATTTTTGAACGACCATCTACTATTATTTTGAGATATTTGAAAAATCACATATTTTCTAAAGGATCATGTCTCGTTACAGATCAACTGTATATCTTGTTCAACTTCACATCAATGAAGTAAATAATATATGCAATCTTGTACACAAGATCAAATAATATAATTTTGAAAATTAGACTACGACTTTCATGTTCACTTTATAATACTTTGAGATCGAATAAATATATTCTCAGTAAAATTATTTTTACCATCTCTTTTTTCTCCCCCTCAATGTTGGAAATATTGTTTTACAAATGAGAGATTGTGTCAAAAAAATCTCATTGTATTGCACTTTTCACATAGAAAATTGTTATAACACATAGAATTTGACTTCAAGTCAAAATCGATTAATGATATAATTCATTATAAATATTTGGCATAATACTCACAATATATGCGACAGATATCCTCAAAATATAATGTATTTATTCTCAAAATTGGTGGTTTTCATAGTTGATTGGAGACAAATAAATCAACTACACAAACATATTTATGATCAAATTGGTATGCATATCCTTTATTTTAATCAAGGTTGTCTTGATTGCGCATTTTGAAATTTTTTTCTCATGTATCATGAGCACCATTTCATAAATCATTGTAATCGTGCTACCTCTTGAACATCAATAAATTTTTATGACATGTGCTTCTTCAAAGCCAACTCAAGATCTTTTCATTCTCAATCAATTGTAATATATCATGCTTCTTCATAAGCATTGTCAATCAATTTTCAATATGTTGTACTCTTCACGAGAATCAACAAAATGATATTTATTCTTATTCTAAAAAATTACAGCATCGTGATGTTAACGTGTTATGAATCATAAATGAATAAATAGATGAATATAAAATGAATTTAGAGAGTCAATACTCATGTATAATTTTTATAGAACTCAATACATCGATTTACAAGAAAAAAAAAGTCATAACATAAATATCTACCGATACTATCTTGTCATATTTATTTTGATCACAAAATATCAAATCTATCTAGATAAGAATGATAATCTACATATTATTTCATAACACTATATATATATTTTTTACATTTCATTTTTATTCTTTGGGTCAATCTTTTTCATCATCTCCAAATTAATTTTTTTAACATCTATCTCTATATACTTGACTGATAAGTGGAAGGATCGCAGCTTTAATTAAACATCTTTTTGTATGTCAATATATAAAGTATTTCCAAGGTAAATTTGGGGAAAAGTTTAGAGTCTGGTCCGAATTACCAGTTTTATGTATCACTGTGGCAATAGTTTTTTTTTTTTTAAAAAAAAATATGTGGTCTCATTAACTAATCATTCATATATATACGTGTAAAAAAAATCGTTGTCGATCGGCTTTGGGTAGGAGCCCTAGCGGCCAAGATTAAACATAGGATGAACTGAAATAACCTATGTACAATATCATTCAGCAGTATCAGTCTAAGAATTTTTGTCTTCATTTTCCTGTCTTGAATCGCAACTGCATCTATGTCTGTACTTCGTGTTTCAAATTGTGTACGAAACAGATGTAATGTTTTACACGGTGGTTTTAACAAATTCTTTGCTCCTTTTTCGTGGCTTTATCCTCTTCGGTTTTCAACATCGGTCGTTTAGCTAGCCCCACAAATTCTTTTCATGTTAAGGGTTTCGTTTCTGGTCATCTCTCTGAAATAGAATAATATTCTTTATTTTAAAAAATATTTTTTTGTCATTTTGAATTATTGTAAACAATATTAATGATGGGATTTCGTTGGATAATTTTCTCATAAAGATAGAACTGATTCAAGAATCAGAGAGTTTTACTTGAAATTGATTTGATTTGGATCGAGGCAATGTATACATGGAACTCAAAAGTATTTCATTACGTTCGAATAAAATTTCTCGATGCAATAGAATTAAGGTCAAATACTCCGAAGATACAACAATCTCGTATTTCTCGTGAACCGTACATATATATATATATATATACCCCACCCACACAAACACACACCCACACCCGAAAATATTAATATGCGAATATATCCTCCTTTTTAAAAAAAATGAGAACATTTTACCTCTATGTTTAAACTGTTCAAGCACATTTATCCTATTTTTCTTTTCTAATTTTAAAATGGCAACTGGATATTTTAAAAATTTCCATCGTCTGACTGTATCTTGGATGATTTTAATATTTCGGGATTTAAATATTCAGATGTTTGCTTGATTGGTGGGAGCCCTGTCAAGGCCCATTGGACTTTTAACGAGTTAACGGCCTAACGATCCTAGTGAGCGGCTACTATCCGCATATTCTTGTACCAATAGATCGGGCCAATCCACTGTTAATGGTGGAGAATCTATGTGTTCATCTTTTTTTTTAAAGGAGAATTACAATTTCAGTACAATAAATTGTTCTATTTTGGTTTTCAATCTCGTAACTTGTCAAATCTTAGTGCTACACCAGTAACTTGGTTTTTATTTTTTTCATTTGGGATTTAAACATTTGCACATAAATTTAATCTTTGTTGTAAAAAGAAAAAGAAATATAAACTGTGTATTTGAACTTGCACCAATTAAATTTACAATTCCTAAAACATTTTGTTAAAATATTTATGGGTACATCTGCATTCATTAACAGGTGAGCATATTTGTAAACAGTTTTGACATCGACTGTAGGTCCTAACAACTCTCCTAAATATATCGAATTTTTTGAAATTAAAACTGAAATTTTTTTTCATATATCCCTTGTTAACAAAAATAAACCAAAAGAAAAAGGAAGCTGAAAATAAAATAACATCCAACCTCTTGTTTTATGTAATATTATGCAAGAACCCAAAATTTTTCTTCATTGCCACTAATATCTTTATCCAAGAACCTTTAAATAGAGGAATAAACTATCGCGTCTTCGCATATTTTTCCTTTTTTTTAAATCATTTCAAATTGCAGTATGGTATGTAATTATTATTTTAAAATAGTGGTATGCCTAATGTTAGGATTAAACGTTTATCACTGGACCAAAAACTATAGCTGTTAGCCAAGGTGTAACTTTATTTCCTTATAATGTGGCAGCAGAGTGCAACTATTGTGTGTTAGGGTTGGGCTTTTAGACTCATTAGTCAGGGGAGATACGTGTCTAACTGTTGGTGTTGTCTCAATTCTCTTAGATATCAGTTTTACCCTTTTCCGACCGTCGACCCTGTCGCCAGCAGAGATAGTATTACCCATTAAGATCTGATGTCACACTTTTACAGCTCACCTGATCAACCAGATCAAGCGGCACAACGTCAGCAGTTTGATGTACGAGAACTTCTCAGGAGGTCACCCATTCCAGTACTGTTATCACCATTTCGCACATAACTCAACACCCTAATTACATATAAATGAAAATTGAATAAGAAAAAACCTGTGCAAACTATAAAACATGTATATGTAGTACAAATGGTGATGAAGAAGAAGGGGGTCATGGGCTAGTGGATTGATTGGTAAAAATAATAATAAGAATAAGGGGGTCATGGGACATAATTTATGCAATTTTGTCCGCTTTTTTAAAAGGACAAACTTTTATTATTATTTTTTACAATTTTCATGTATCCATCGAACACTGAGGGGAAAACATCCAACCCATTCATAATTGTCAAAATAATATTTACAAATTATTAATAACGTAGCTACTAGCTAGGAGCATCCCTCGTTTTACGTACATAGAAATTAAAAAATTGTAAAGCTTTAAAGAAACATTTTAGACCATACTCTTTGTCGTCCCCACAATTAAATTAAGTTGAAAAACAAAGTAGTGATCATGAACAAACGCCGCTCAGTTATTCATAAAAAAGTTTATGCTCAGCTAAATCAAAAAAAAAAAAAAAATACACTTCTTTCGAATTCCTGGCTAAGGAAGTTTCTGAAATTTGATGACTATAACATGAACAACAATCTAATCACTATTTTTTATCCGGTTTACTTGTAAATCTCATGAGTTTATCCTTTCTTGAAATGGAGGATAATTGAAATACGAATTCAACTAATATGATATTATATTTGATTGGTGAGAACTAAAGAACTTTATAAGTTATGTTTGTAAACTATAAATTTGAAAACATTAAAGTATACTATTAGTTAGCGACACATAAAAACATGCTTATTTAAAGATACAATATCTCAATGTATGTACATGTCAAGTGACTAAAAAAAATTAAACATATATAGTTTGTTTTCAAAAAAAAAAGAAAAAAAAAAAAAAGAAGAACAGATCTTCAACGCGCCACTACTGCGGGCATGTGAAATAATGTGTCTACTGATTCAACTCGAGTCAAATTTCACGGTGCACAAGCCCACAACGGATGGATGCCCCAAAGTTTATAAAAATATTTGACTTACACTAATCTATTTATAATATACAGATAGAGTGTATTGGACTATGATATAAATATTTTAAATGAGATTATTTGGGTATAACGAGAAGTTAGTTAATTTTTCAAATTATTTTTCCGAACGTAGGAAGCGATATCCTTTTTTTAAGCATTTTTTTATTTTTAGAAAAAACACTTAATATAAACACTTATAATTGTTCTAAAAGCATTATAATAAAAGATTGTCTTTAGGAGAGAGTTTATTTTTCTACGGAATGGTCTTTGAATATGTAAAGTTGTTGAAACAAGGTTTTCATGTAAGACAGAAAAAAAGTTTTTTTTCTTATTGATATTTTTATCCTTACATTGATAGAACGTGGACAGGAACATTGATCTTTAATTTTCATAAGTATAGTTTTTCTGTATTTGTCGTATAAATATAGATCTAGAAATAGTTAAATGATATTGGTATTCTCGTGCTAGGTATCGTGAGGTTGTTAATCTGACATGATTTAAAATATAATTAGTATGGATTAAATATTAATGGCAATCTAAATGGCGATTGGGCTTCGCTAAAATCTAGGGGAATCAAGAAGATGGATGGGTGTTGACTAACAAAGAAGAAAAAGGAATCCCATTACTTTTTGTCTGAATGACCGGAGACAAATACGACGCCGCGCCGACAGACACGACGAACACCAACCCTAATAAATTCCGAATACAACTTTAAATTTTGATATTCACTGTCGAATTTAACTTTAATTAATCGCATCTTCGAGTTTTTGCGTAGGGATTATATAGGAGTGACTCCTTCATTTTTTTTATAAACTATTCCTTAATTAGCTCGAGTGGCCAGGCTTATGATCACCACCATTAATCGCCTGACCTTTGGTCACTACTAAGTCTTATATTTATATGAAAATTATGTCGACAGCTTTTTTTTGACATCAACAACTAATTACTCAAGGGTAAAAAATAGGGTGAAATCGCTTAATCAATTAATGAAATAAATACCAATCAAGGTTTTAGAGTTTATTAGACCTTTCATCTTTAGTTAAGTTAATTACTATTTAAAACTTAGATTCATCCCATACATTGCTGGCCTGAATCCTTGAAAATTATAAACATGAAATTGGACTATTCTCCCCCGTTGAATTAGTTTTTGGTGTTATATTATGACCGGATCCATTATCTTAAACAATCCTATCTGTGAATTTAATTTTTCCATTCTAAATGTAAAAAAATTTGCATCAATGTTCACAAATTTCTTACCAAGCATGGCTGTATAAAAATTCCAATAATTTCTTTCTAACTTCTTTATGAACGGCTGACCGATGATGGCCAATAAACTCCCAAAACAAATATGATGTAACCGAATCGTCTCAGCTGACAAGCTGCCACCACCTCGAAAGATCGGGAGTTCTGGATGTCGGGTTTATGGCGGGTGAAGAGTGATCGATGCCTTCAAAACACCTACAACCACAGATAACAGGTCATAGGACGTCGGAAGTATGTCCGACGAAACCCTTCCGATATTTAAGTCAGATAAGATGCATGGGAGCATAAAGAGAGCAAAAAGGGAGCGAATATGAGCTAGGAGCGAGTGAATATGTGTATGTATGCATAAGGGAGTGTACCTGGGTATTTATAGAGGGGCTAGAAGGTGGAGGTTAGCCCCTTACCAGGCGCTGAGACTCTCTGCTCGGCGTGCGATATGTTGTGGTACTGATAGTGAGACGTGGACTGGTTGGACTCTCGGAGGCATGGCTTTCTCCTCGGAAAACTCTCCCGATCTGGGTGCAAGTTCTCAGGTAATCCTTCCGAGCTCTTGGCGTATTCGACATTTAAAGCGTGCAGCTCGATCCTCGAATCTCGAGGTGATATTCGGGGCATCAAAATGCTTGAGTTATTGTTATATTCTTATACATTGACAAAACTGTAATATTTCTCTATGTGATATTGTTACTTCATGTACAATTTTAATCTTGGTTAATTTTCATTATTTTTTGACATATTTTAGTTAATTTTCAACGTGATAATCGTGAACTTCCAAGGACCTAAAATTCACGACGCCGACGATTCTGGCAGACTAACATTTATTGAAAGTCCGATACAAAATTGGCAAATATAGGAGCATGAATGGCTTGTGTCGGCAATTGCATATTCATCACCTTTACCTAGGCTCGTGTCCTATCCGTGTCTCTATTTTCACCTCCCACTGGTAATGGTCAGACCTCTCGCTTATCCATTCTGTACTAGGTATACGAAATTCGTATGCTTTTATAATTATTTATACTATTAAACAAATAATTTAACTGAATTGGCATCATCAATGATATTCATGGCCGTAAAAGGTATCTTACAAATTAATTTTGACGCCCTTAGTTTTACAATTTAATGTTCAGTTCTGATATAGTTTCCAAAGTAAAGGCCACGCTAATTTTAAAAAATAATTAGACTGGTATGTTTCCCGAAGTGCACCCAATCTACTCATGTATCACTTATATGTGATGTTGTCTCGCGATATAGTATTAATAATTATATTTTATTTAATATTATTTATCTCGTATTAATCAAATAATTATATATTTGTTCCAACTCAATCCAATTTTTAGTTATTTTACATCAATCAAATCATTAATATAAAATTATTATATTATCTCATCTTTTTTCATTATATTTTATTATTTTTTACGCAAAGGTTAAAAATACAATTTAACATTTGATCTCATATTTAATTATTTAAACCAAACATAGTACTCTTATTAAATATTATTCTCTAACTCAATTAATTTATAATCATACCATTTATTATTAATTATATCCTGTTAGGATCAAACGTTCATCACTAGACCAAAAGCTATAGCTGTTAGTCAAGGTGCAACTTTTTCTCTTATAATTAGACAGCACTGAGTGCATCAATATGTGCGCTAGGGTCGTGTTGTTAGGCCATGAGTCCGATGAGGGTGTGTGTCTAACTGCTGGTGTTGTCTCATTCCTCTTAGAGACCAGTCTTACTCCTTACCTTACCGTCGGTTTTATCCCCAACAGAAATAGTATTACCCGTTAAAATCTGGCATTACTTTTACAACCCACTTAGCCAGTCAGATCAAGCTAGGGATGGCAACGGGGCGGGGCGGGGTCGGTTTTGCCAATACCATCCCCGCCCCCGAATGATTCGGGGATCCCCATCCCCATCCCCGCGGGGATCGTTCGGGGACGGGGATCCCCATCCCCGTCTATAATATTATATATTATTATTTATTAATCTATATTATTAATACATACATATTTAATATATCGGATACTATATATATACTATTTCATATTATTACTCAATAATATGTTAGTAATGAACAATATATATATATATATATGCATATAAATGTTATTAGATTATTATATAGTTCGGAAGATTTTTATTCATCAAATATATATGAAATAAGAACAATAATATGATTTTTATTAAAAAATAATAGTAGTATTATTTTTATTATTTATATATACAGACACACATTATCGGAGCGGATTCGAGATTTCGGGGATGGGGGAATATAAAATATTCCCCATATCCGTCCCATTTCGGTTTTTCTCCGCGGGCCTTAAATGACATTACCAATTGTTAACATCAAACGCTTATCACTATGTCAAAATCTGTAGTTGTTAGCCAAATACAACTTTATTTCTTTATAAATGTGACAGCATAGAGTGCACGTATTATGCCTTAGGATCGGGTGTTAAACCTATGAGTCCGATGAGGGTGCATGTCTAACTGCTGCTGTTGTCTCATTTTCCTTAGAGACCAGTCTTACCCTTTACCCTACCGTCGGTCCTATCCCAACAAAGATAGTGTTAGCCGTTAAGATATGATATCAGTTTTACAGACCACCTACCAACCAGGTCAAGGAGTTTTACGTACGAGAGTTTCTCAAGAGGTCACTCATCCCAACAATTCTCTATCTATGTATGTTTAACTCAATATATACTTCTGTATATAATCCAACGAGACAAATAACGCCCTAAGGTTCAGTTTGGTACTAGAATATGACGAGATATGAAATTATTATTGAAAATTGAATGAGATGTGTGATATTAAATAATAGAATAAAATAAATTTGACTTTTATCGATTGGATTTGAGAAGAAATGGCATATTTATTTCTTTAAAATAATTAGATGATATAGAAAAATAAGGTACGAACGATAATATTGTAATTTTTTAATTAAATAATTTAATTAATATAAATAAATCATTATTGAGTTGATTGATATATATTTAAATTAGTATAAACTGCCATAAATAATACACGATATAAAAATTCAACCAAACGCAAACTAAAAAAGTACATTACCTCATATGTAATATTTATTATCTAACTAGCCACTGATTTTTCAATTAGATGCATGTGTTCCCCAATTTTACCCAAATTATATTTAATAGGTTTTTCAATTGCATAAAAACTAATTACTCAACACCGGGTGAGAATGTACCTAATTGAGTATGTTCACGAGATAATATATATTACATAGGTTTTTCAATTGCATAAAAAAATTAATTACTCAACACCGGGTGAGTATGTACCTAATTGAGTATGTTCACGAGATAATATATATTACATAGGTTTTTCAATTGCATAAAAAAATTAATTACTCAACACCGGGTGAGTATGTACCTAATTGAGTATGTTCACGAGATAATATATATTACATAGGTTTTTCAATTGCATAAAAAAATTAATTACTCAACACCGGGTGAGTATGTACCTAATTGAGTATGTTCACGAGATAATATATATTACATAGGTTTTTCAATTGCATAAAAAAATTAATTACTCAACACCGGGTGAGTATGTACCTAATTGAGTATGTTCACGAGATAATATATATTACATAGGTTTTTCAATTGCATAAAAAAATTAATTACTCAACACCGGGTGAGTATGTACCTAATTGAGTATGTTCACGAGATAATATATATTACATAGGTTTTTCAATTGCATAAAAAAATTAATTACTCAACACCGGGTGAGTATGTACCTAATTGAGTATGTTCACGAGATAATATATATTACATAGGTTTTTCAATTGCATAAAAAAATTAATTACTCAACACCGGGTGAGTATGTACCTAATTGAGTATGTTCACGAGATAATATATATTACATAGGTTTTTCAATTGCATAAAAAAATTAATTACTCAACACCGGGTGAGTATGTACCTAATTGAGTATGTTCACGAGATAATATATATTACATAGGTTTTTCAATTGCATAAAAAAATTAATTACTCAACACCGGGTGAGTATGTACCTAATTGAGTATGTTCACGAGATAATATATATTACATAGGTTTTTCAATTGCATAAAAAAATTAATTACTCAACACCGGGTGAGTATGTACCTAATTGAGTATGTTCACGAGATAATATATATTACATAGGTTTTTGAAAAATATCACTTTCTGGCGTTGGGGCTTTAGAATCAAAATCAAGATCTTTGAGCAGGGGCTAAACATGATCCATCTTAAATCCTTTCTTGAAACTTTTGTCTTGCGCTTCCCTAGCTTGATGCATCTGCATAATTATATACATATAATTAGAAATAAACGACAATACATAAAAGATGAATAAAAATAGCTAAAAATAAACACAAACAATATCCTGTTCCGAAGCGCCACTTGGATTCCGATTTTCAATTTGCCGCACACACCCCTTGAATTTTCTCATTTCACTCTTGATGACTGTCCAACGACATCGCACTGATTTGGCAGTACGATCCGGCATCGAGCTATTTGGTTTTGAACTATTATAGGAACTAGTAACACGATCCCATAATCTATCTCTCGACTGGATAATGCCTACAATGGGATCTTGGGAAATATCAAGGTAAACATGAGATAGATGTATATCTTAATCACGGGTAAAATTTGTATTTCGGGGATTGGCTTTAGCCATTGGCAAGTAGTTGAGCTTAAAAGAGAATGATAGACAATAAGAAGTCGATTGTGGGATGAATTGCTAGGTGATAGGGATATGTTATTATTAGAAGAACATGAAAGATAAACTCCAGGTAGGTTACAAATCCTATTTGATGAGGAAGATCCAATCAACGAATAAGAACGAAGAAATCGAGATGAATGGTCCAGATGTAATAGGAGATATTTTCTGTTATCTTATCCATTCTAATA